>JAADWY010000073.1:0-76329 GCA_023336355.1 Pythium dissotocum | reverse complement strand
CTACCGCAAGCTCTTTCGCGAGTACGCGCTGGCTGATCTGTCGCGGTACAAAGAGAGCAAAGTGGGTCTGCGGTGGCGCACAGAGATGGAGGTGGTGGCCGGCAAGGGCCAGTTCGTGTGCGGCAACAAGGCGTGCGACGCAAGACGCGGACTCCTCAGTTACGAGCTTCTGTATGCGTACGAAGAGCATGGAGAGAAGAAGAAGTGTCTGGTCAAAGTGCGCGTGTGCGAGAAGTGCGCGCGGAAGCTGTTCTACCGCAAGCTCAAGGAGGCGGAGAAGCGGAAGAAGAAGGAGGAGAGGAAGAGACGGGTGAGGGAGGAAGAGGAGGAAGAGGAGGAAGAGGAGGATGAGGGTGTTAAAAGAACGACTGAGAGAGACAAGAAAAAGTTACGACGACTCACGAAGAAGGAAAAAGAGGAAGATGGAGCCAGGGAAGGAGGCGGGAACGTCCACACGCTGTGTGCAGAGATCAACGCGGCGGATACGCGACAGCTGAGAGGCGACGGATCAAAGCGAGAGGAGACGAAGGCTTCGGAGGACGATCAGGAGGCGGACCAGTTGAAGGAGCTGCTGTTGTAGTCCTGCAAGCACCGTGGATTGCTCGTAGTGGTGGCTACGCGAGGATGTTACATTCAGTGCAGTGTCCAGCCCAGCGACTGCTCTATTGACCCACCGACAAACCACAAGACGTTGCGTGCGATGGCCTCGTGGCAAACTCCTGCTGCTTTAACTCGAAGCACACCTAGCGTAGCGACGACGGTGGAAGGCGGCGGATCGGACAGCACACGGCCCTTCAATCGAATCACAGACGCGTACAGCGTCGGTTCCCAGTTGACTACGCGAGGTGAGAAGGCAGCCGTCACGCGTCGAATCCGCACGCGAGGCTGCTCAAGCGCACGCACGAAGAGCCCCAAGTCGACGAGCTCCACGTCCTGAGGGAGTCGGGAGAGATCCACGTGGAGCTTCCGTAGAGCTACACATAGGGGATGCGACGGCTGAGCGAGTGCAAGGAAGATGGGGGCAATTGACTCGGCTGGCTGTGCGGGCGGCAGGGTCACGTTGAAGAAGCTGAGTGACGACAGGCGGCAGCCACGAGGGAAGTTGTTCACGTCCACAAGTGGACTGAGGGTCTCCATGATGCACTTGCGCAATGCCAGCGACTGCAGTAGTGGACAAGTTTGCAAGATCTTCTGCAGTGACTCTCGTGGTATTTGGACGCCAGCCAGGTCCAGAGATTGGAGAGAAGAGCCGAGATACAACCGCAGCAAGTCGAGCATACCTACAAGAGCCTCGTCTCGTCCGACTTTGTACTGGATCGAAAGCGACGACAACGCTGCCAGCTCCCCAAGCTCGACCTCGCTGAGCTTCTTGTCCTGTTCGTCTTCGTCCAGGTCGTCACCCACGTCACAGAAGCCTCGTTCACCCACACGAGTCCGTAACCAGAGTACACGACTCCCACGGATCCGTCTGCTTCCACGAGTGCAATGACGTCCAGCGACTCGTCCTGTGTGAGCCACGCGACAGCGGACTCGATGCATTGAGTCCCAGGCTCGCAGTACAGCAGCGTGCCTCCTGCAACCGTCACGATAGAGCCCAGACGAAGCACTCGACTAGCACGCTAGGACCGTCGGGGTCTTGCTTCTCCAGTACAGCGAAGACGACGTCCTGCAGCGGCACTCGGCACCGAACGAGTTCTTCAACGTACTGCATCTCGCTATGGTTCAGGCGGTTGGTTTGAGGTTGGATGTTCCAATCGAGAGAGAGACATTGAGAGCGGCGTGGGTGGTGAGTGGCGTACACGATCCAAGCCAAGTGGAGAAGTCGGTCGGGCTCGTGGAAGTGGGCTGGGTGGTAGTAGATAGACTCCAGTGTCGACGCCTCAGGCACGATCGACAGCAACGCACCCACAAGGCGGTGATCCGCGTTCCACCCGCACTCTACTTGCAGCGTCTTCGTGCTTCCATGGACGAACGCGACCGGTAGAAGCGCACCAAGTGCTACGATCTGTTCTCGCACACCGTCAGCAGTCGAACGATGGTCCACCACCGACAGGGAGAGCCTTTTGACCGCAATGTGAGGCCCCGCGTTAACCGCCGCAGCGATATCAGAGGCGTCGCTGAGTCGCATAGGTCTTGGGCTATTGACTGTGTGGGAGACGTTCAGTCGAAAATCGATGCGGCTGTGTGGGTCGCTGGCGAGTTGGACGAGTGTGTGGAACGCGACTCGTTCGTTTGGATCTTCAGGCCAAGCCACGAGCCCACCATCTCTCTTCGAGTCATAGCGCGTGCTCGGGCATCTGATGCTCGTCGTGATGATCAGCTTTCGCAGGCCAAGTTCATGCAAGGACGCAGTGCCGCCATCGCGAGTCGCCATGTCACTTGGCATTGGAGCACGACGGAGCTCGTGTCGCTGTAGAAGAAGCTTGTCCAGAATTTGAGGCGATTGGTCGCTGGGCCGTAGCAAACCAAGTCGAAGCTCGCAAACGAATGCTCCGTGAAGGGAGGGAGTCGAACTCGGATGCATTCAACTCGGAGACTACGCATCCATCCGACCACAACTCGCGTGCCACTCGCTGCCAGAAGCGCGGATTCGTCACGGGGAAGAGCTCCTCACAGGCACAACAGGCATTCAGCAAATCGAACGCCATTCGCACTCGTGCACCATGGTCACGGTCGCTGTTCAGCTGAAGGGTTCCTGGTACCAGGGGAAATTGAGCATGATGGGGCGTCCCCAAGCTGTCCGCCATCTCAGCGCAATGCTGCTGAATCAGCGCATACGCCACGGATTCGACAGGCGTCATTTTGCTTCGTGGCGCTAGAAAGAATCCACACTGATGAAGAGCGAAGCCCTGGGACAGGAAGCCGCACCGATGACAAGAAGTGACCACCGTTGAGACAATAGTGATACTATGGATCATTTAATGGAGCCTATGGCGAGGTATCAGCGTCAAAAGTAGAGTGGTTCGACTGCTGGTTCATGCTAGAATACAGTTAAATTACGCCCCCGCGTTGCATGCGTAGGGTTTTCTTCCTCGCCCACCGACCACTTTCTCTCTCTTTCTTTTTCTCAATGTAACTCGTCTCATGCCATGTCTTCGTGCAGTTGGCACAGGTTCCCACGGCGTACGGACCGAGAGCAGCCTGTGAACACACACCGCTTGCCGCCGCCGTGGGAGATACAGAACCCGTTGCCGCGGTCTTTCTTCTCACAGTCGCCGGCCTGGCACTTGCGGATGCCTCCATGCACGTAGCACAATCCCTTGCGCTGCTGGCCACGCGTGCAGCCGTCAACTTCACAGCGTTTCCCTCCACCGTGGGACCGACAGAAGCCTCCGCCTTGGGAACTGCGCGTGCAGCCACCTTCACCAGCGTACTGGCAGCGGGCACCACCGCCGTGGGCCTTGCAGCGTGAATTGGACTGCGCTCGCCGTGTGCATCCGGCCTCGACACACTTCTTGCCCTTGCAGTTCTTGGCCTGGCCGTCGTCCGACTCCCCGGACTGCTGCGAGAATTCCGCAAACGCCACGGGAACCGGAGGAGGAGCAGCCGCTGCCTTCTTCACCTTGAGCTTCTTCTGCGGCGACTCGTCCGAGAGTGAGGCCTTGAGTGCCGTCGTAGACGTGGTCGTCTTCGTCGCAGACTTGGCCGGCTTCCGTGCCTTGGACTTCTTGCTGGAGATGTTGCGTAGAAGGTCTGGCACTGGCTGTACGGACCCCGTGGGCGTGAGCAGCACGGGATTCAGATACATCGGAGGCGCGGGGCCCTGGGACGGTCGTCTCTGTTTTTCACTGGGGGTCACAAAAGATGCCAGCGAAGGAGATGGAGCCGTCGCACCACGAGGAGCCGAAGCCGTGGCTGCTGCGACCATCATGGTCTTCGCACTCGCAGGGTTCAAACGACTCGCGTCTCCCTGCGGGTGGTTCTTCCACAGCGCCTGGTGAAGCGCCTGGACGCCACTCATTGAACTGGAGGACGGCGTCGTACTTGCGACTTGCACTGTCATGCCAATGGGCTGCACGGGGATGAGGTTATCGCTGTACAGGCTATTGTGGCGAGGCGTCTGGTGCGGGTCGTGTATCAGTCCCCGTGGCGTGAGCTGGCCAATGTTGTGGAGCATCTTGTACTGCGGGATGCCGTACGGCGACGAGCCGATCGGAGACTCGGCCATATTCAGGAACACGTCCTTGAACGCCGGGTCGTACAGGCCACTTGGCGTGACGCCTCCACTACTGTGGTGGTGAGACCGTGGCAAGTCAAGCGGCTCGAGCAGATTCGATCCTTGGAGGTGGTCGACCATGTGATCGATCTGTGCGGGCATGGCCATGGCCTCGTCGAACACGGTCTCATTGAGGAAATCCCGCATCGCGACGTCATCGTCGGCACCGGAGACACCACGAGGCGTCGATCCATGATGATGGAGGCCCGACGGAAAGCCGTGCGCGTGCATGTGAGACTTGAAGCGGATACTCGTACGCGGTGACGGCGATGACGACACGTACGGAGACGTCAGCGACAGGGACGTGAAGGACGTCGAGGAGGAGGAGGAGCCTGTGGCAGACGAGGAGGACGATGAGGGTGCGACTGTCGCCGAGATGCGAAGAGACCGAGCTGAGGCGACTGACGGTGAAGCCTGAGGCGTTGAACGCAGTTCTGGTTGGAACAACGACTCGACAAACGCGACTTCGTCCATCATTGGAGTGGGTTGGATTCGACAGGGGAGGTCTCCTCTCCTCTCTTCTCCTCTACAGTCTCCGCTTCAGAGCTGGGTCACGTGAATGAGTCCGGTAGTAGGAGAGTCGTGGATGGGCGGGCCGGATCCTCTCTGGGTTGAACAAAAAAATCAGAGGAACCCTAAGTGCCACACACAGCAATCGCCAACAACTCATTAGCGAGACAGCCAAGCCATCCGTCCAGCGGGCCGCCATCTTGGTGGTAGGCTTCAGCGACAGGCCGCCATTGCATAGCGGAGACTGCGGTCGCCAGACTCCAGCACCAAGACAGACAGCTGCACCGACCAGACCGTTTCTCAAAGAGCTCCGTACACTGTACATACCTGGACCACAAAGTCACCAGCAACCAACAAACGCGAGGAGCACTGAGCCGGAGATAGCAAGATCCCTGATGATCGACGACTGGCCGTCCGTCGACTCTGCCGCCTCGTAGAGGTCTCCACAGGCAGGAAGAAGACCCTGAGAGTCGAGAGCCCCTGCTGACACGGCGGCTGACTGGAGCTGAGAAGCTTAGGGCAGCTGAGGGTCTACGTAAGACCCCGAGACCCCGGGACGACCAGTGCGAGTGTGAGGGCGGCTGGCGGCTTCGCAGCCCCAGCCGCCGAAGGCCGCTGAGTTCGCTGAAAGAATCAATCGCATCATGAAAATACACGGACCACGTGGGCTGGTGGACTCCAGTTCTGGCCATTTGCCTCGTCCTGCAGCTGCAGCTCAGTGAGGATAGTTGAGGATGACAGCAAATATTCCCAGTGTCCCAGCTGGATCCTCAATCGTCTGGCACGAATGAGGAGCTCATCAGAACGTTGGGGTCACTTCAACGTGAAACCGGTATTGGTGTCGGTATCTGAGTATTTTGACGGTTCTGAGATTTCTGACTCCTTGGAACCGAAACTGAAACGGGGAACAGTTCAGAAAAAAACAAAAAATTGGTCGTCACTTCAGTGCATTACTACTCGGAGAGATGCGGTTCAATTCGGTCGTGGAACCTTTTTTCTAGGACGAGTAGTAATGCGCCGTACATGGGTACACGAACGTAGACTTGTCCTACTATATGTACGTGGCAAGTGCTGCACGGGGCACCAATATTTGGTTTGGCCCTTGGCGTGTAAGTCTAAACCGAAGCAGCAAGCAGCGGCAATCGAGTTCAGCGCCACAGCACCGACATGTACGGTACACCCGCTGTAAGGATCTAACAGGCTGACCCGACTCGACACGTCCCAGATCACGTACGTGCCGCAATCAACGACGGCAATCAGTCCGTCGGCAACCAGCTTGAGTCTGAACACCTGCGCCGATTGAAGAGCCAGGAGCACGGCGAGCATCAGTCCCGTAGGCCGGAGATTTAGACGCAGTGCTGTGCAGTACGTGATGACTGGCGCCTCTCGGTTCACAAGGGTGTGCACACTGTACGACGCGCAAGACACTTGCCAGCGCAAGCGTAATTGGACCTTGATCCGGCTCCTTGCATCGTCGTCGGAGATGGATAGTTCACGAGGACAAGCAACGATCGACGTCAAAAATATACTGGAATTTCCAAAGTAAGCACGTCGACGTACGAGTGCACGTCCACTTGGGCGAGTTGTCTCATTGATCACCGTTGTGATCATAACTCGTCAGACCTACTTGCTTGGATTTTGAATCGAGAATCTAAATCTGAATTGAACTGCTTTTTCAATTGAAGACCCACACAAATCGGGAGCCACAACGTGTGGCTTGTGGTCCGCAAGTCAAGATGTCAAGGCTTGTGCCCTTCGCCGTGGCCCTTGCGCCATTGAACGAAGAGCCACCACGCAAGGGACACAGAGCACCATGCGGTCTAAATTTGTGGGGACTTCCCAACGTCCCCACATACTTGAAAGTATCTTCTGAGGCAGCGATACCCGGATAGGCGTGCTACACTGCTGGTTGAATCCAACTCCTTGGTTGAAGATGAAGTTGTCGGAGCCGCACCTCTCCGGAGAGGACAGCGATCCTTGCGTGAATCATGGAAGCTCTGGACTCACCGCTGACAACTCGTCCGTCTGGAAACCAGAACGAACCACGTAGCATTTTCGACCGGATATCCAGCTGGTCGTATGAAGGGAGAATGCGCCAGCAGCTTGCAGTCTCGACATTTTGCGGCTGGGCGTCCCAAGTTGGGTCACAAGCATTTGGTTTAGCACGCGTAAGACTGCGACGTCCTGCCTCTGGTGCCTCCAGACCGGCCACGAACTGGTGTGGCGCCTTTACATCCGCGACCCAGCAGGACCGATCACCGGACAGCGTCCGGAGTTGACTCGACGGTTTGAAAAATTTAGGAATCACTCACTACTGAACGCACCAGGACTGATGCTGGCATGAGTGCAGCGACTTTGTGCGATCTTTCAAGTGGAGTGAGTTCAGTCTCGAGTGAATATCTGCTGAAAATCTTGTCTACTCGGCCCGAGAAGCCACTGAGCAGGAAGACGATTGTCCCGCGCAGAGTTGCACTGCCAACATTGATGAGCAAACCTTTGCCATGTTGAAGCAGCGACGTCGAACAGCGATCGATGTTGTGGTGGGTAATTCCTGTCGATCGCAACCGGCTAAACGCTCATCCAAACTGTGTTTAGGACCCGCGTGAGCTTGATATTTACCCGGAGGATGTTTCCGTGGTTGTTTTTCCAAGGGCCACACCGAGTTCTTTGCCTGTTTCTTGTTGCTGGAAACACCCACGAAATCTCACGCACCTCGGAAAGAGCAACAAGACTGACACGGTTTTCTGTTCCAACAGCGGATCCCACACTGGACTTTCTGGCCATTTCTTTCTGAAATGCAGTCCAGCGGTCTGAATTCTTGCAGTGGAGATGAAGCAGCGACTTGTCATCTGTTTGTTCACACATCTCGAATCCATACAAAAGTGGCTGTTCAGTTGGGGCAGGTTTGGTCCCCCCTTTGATGAATCCCCAAGCTTTGAGTCTTGTGGATCTCAAAACAGGTGGCTTGCTGGGTCTTCTTTACGCCCGGTTTTCTTCTTCTCTGCCGGCAACGCGTCATCAGCGATCGCCCCGTCGGATCGACTGACTGTTGGAACCGTGGCTGTTGTCGCTGCGTCGTCAAACCAACGAAAGTGTGGTGAGCGTGCTGCTCAAAGCAGGGTGAGTGGTTTCCCGTCAGGAGGGCGAGTTGGTTATGGCGTCGCCGGCGATAGTTCCGTTCATTTTCAATTCCTACGGAGGCCTCGCAGCAGACTCCTTACAGTCCGTCTTCTTGGGTAACCAGGCAGCGACTACCCAACGCATTTGACTCGTCAAAGCGTACCATCCCCCGGGATATAACCACCACCACGCCGGTCTAACCGACTCCCGTCCTCCTCTCCCCCCTCTCCGCTCTCCGCTCCTCCGCATCCTCATCCATCATGATCCGCTCACTTCAGCACCCGGAATCCCCCGTGGACTCATGCATGTTCCCACCGATCTACGCCGTCCACGGCAAGTCGGACGACGTCAAGCCCATCAAGCTCGAGAAGAAACCGGACGCGCTGCTCTTCGAAGGCGACATCGAGCCGTTTGAGTACAACCCGAACTTAGCGCTCGCGCTGGGCGGCGACGACCAGCTCAGCTCGGTCTTCGGCGACGCCGAACTGATTAACTCGATCATGACGAGCCTCGAGACCGAGCAGCAGCAGCTCGCCGCGCAGGCCGCCGCGGCGCAGCCTCTCATCATGTTGCCGGCGCTTCCGGTTGTCTCGACGTACCCGTGCCTGCGCAAGCCTGGCACGTTCCTGAACAAGGACGGCCGCTGGATCAAGGGTAAGCCGTGCCGCATCGGCAACTGTGACAAGCGCGCTCAGTCAAGCGGCCTGTGCAAGGGCCACGGCGGCGGTGCGCGCTGCAGTGTCGACAACTGCTCCAAGAGCTCCCAGGGTGGCGGCCTGTGCCGCGCCCACGGCGGTGGCAAGCGCTGCCTCCACGAGGGCTGTGAGAAGGGCACGCAGCGCAACGGCTTCTGCTACCTCCACGGCGGCGTGCGCTCGTGTGTCGTCGAAGGCTGTGAACGTAAGGACCGCGGCAACGGCAAGTGCTTCGCCCACGGCGGCGGCCGCCGCTGCCAGGCGCCGTACTGCCTCACGACCATCCGCAAGGGAACGTGCTGCGAGAAGCACATGACCAGCAAGATCGTGTAAAGCGAGCGAGCAAGCCCACCACCAGTGTCTGTCGCCAGGGACGCGTGAGCTCAATTACCCCAAATGCCACTGCCTCTTTTCGACAGAGTCTGTCTGTGTTGTACAGTAGAGTCATGTGTCCAAATCCACGTTCCTCCTCCGCAAGAAGACCCCTTTCCTCTGCTGCTCTCCTCTCCCATTCTCTCTGTCGTCTGTACCCAATGCGTTCACTTCACACACCCACGTCTCACCACTTCAAGCCACCAAGCGCCACGCTCACGCTGGCTCAGCCGCGGCCGACGGAAGTCGCGGCAAGATCCACAGCATCCTAGCAAACTGTAAGCTTCAACGACGCAAATCCCACGCACTTGACTTGCCTCAACCCATTGTTGCGTGACGCCTCCTCGCATCTCCGCTCGATCTCTGTGCCTTGCAGTAAGCCTTACGTTTCCCTTGGAGTCTCTCCTTTGCAGGAGCATGATGATGTCTCCACATGCAAGAGTCTCTTCTTCCGGAAGTTGCCGTAACCCACGCGACCGTAACCAAACACTCGTGGCATCACGCGTCTAAAGGGACAATTGATTGCACCCAAAGTCCACCTTCGCTTTTGTCCTGTTTGTCTCATGAAGATCGCTCAGATTGTCGGTCAGACTCAGCCGACAACATCCTCATGATGTATGGTGGCGAGAATCCAGCATCCTCCTCCTCGTGTCCTCACATCATCCCCACAAAGTGACCTCCGTTGTGGAGTCCATACAGTGCAACGCTTTTAGACCTTGATGGTTGAGATGTATCGCGGGACCGCACTGTTGAAAATCCAGTTGATTCGCCAACTTGGACCGTCAAGTGCTTCGTTTCCCATCTATTGTGTCGGAACAGAAACAGAAACTCCAGAACACATCTCCTTCGATGAACTGAACTCTTGAGGAGTGGTCAAATAGTTACGAACACAGTGGCCTATCTGTTAGAAACTCGGAAGATTCGACAGTTAGCACTTCAACATGGCCCCCTCTCATTTCGGGCCAACGACTGAAAGAGACCCTTGAAAGACAACACCATGAGCGGCTCAGAGCTCAAGCGAGAAATCCGACGCGCCTTCCGCTTGGTCATGGGCGAGATGGGCGGCGACGTCCGCTTTGACACGTGAGTTGTTTGGCTTAGCCGCGTCTAAATCCCAGGCCAAGTCTAAAAGTCTCTTCTCTTGTGAGAAGACCTGAGGAATTGGAAGTGCTTCGTGAGAATTTCACCATCGCCCGCAAGCGATCGCTGCTGGGGCTGGTCGGAGGCGGCATATCCAGTGGTCTGGGCTGGCGATACACCATGGGGAGACCCTTCACGCCCCTCGTGGCGGCCTGTACGCGATAGGCGGCTTTAGACCACGATAAAGTGTCGTGGGACTAACTGACGTGTGATGTACTTGGACAGGGGGAGCCCTCGCAGGCATGACCATCGGCATGTTTTCCATCCGCCAGAGGATGTTTCTGGATCTACTCAGCATCCCAGAGGACAGATCGCCGTTTGCCCGTCAGGCTCGTGGAATGTGAGATTCGAAATCGTCCTAAACGACCAGGAAACGCACGAGAAACACTAACGAAAACGTTGCTACAGACTCGAAAAGGAGATGCCAGGAAGCCCGCTCCTCGAAGAGATCCATCGCCGTCGTCGTGAGCTGTACCCACGCGTGGACGACAGGTACAGTACCCAGTCGAAGTGCATAACTTGGGGTACGGTCTAAATGCTCCTGTGAACAACCTGGCAGCTACGAGGACGTCGTGTGGACCGAGCCGCCGCCGTCGTCTCTGGACCAATTCACGGACATTCAGGACTTTGGCACTGCAGGTCGACAGCCCAAAGACCGTAAGAAGTCCCCGTGGTCCGGCAAGTAGCCTATCTCCATACAGTCGAGGCTGGGCCGCTCGTTATTTCATAACCGTACCCCGTTGAATCCAATCGTAGCCGTCCCTTTGAACCGTCGTGATATCAATTGTACTTCTTTGCATTGTGGCTCAGGATCATGGCCTCACAGGCGCCACCGAAGGCGATCTCGTTTGAAGGGTATCACTCGGAGGAAGAGCTCCAGATCTTACGTGCCATCGTAGCTCGAGAGGAGGCGATCGACCAGTTGGTGGAGTGCTGCTGCAATCTAGAAGCCGACCCCAATACCACGACGGTCGAGTTACTCCAGCAGATCCTGAGCGTTCGTACGTGTTCGCTTGATGTCGTGGACAAGCTCGCTGCCTGGCGAAGGCGCATGGTCCAGAAGAAGCCGTTCCTGTGGCGCCAGACCAACTACCTCTTGAAAATGGCCAGCGATCTGGACTTTCTCAGCCGTAGCCAACTCGCCACGCAGGCCATGGACGGGTTACGGATCACCAAGCGTAACCCGTTCACGACTGTCGGAGGACTGGACCAGAGTATGCACCTGTTCTGGCAGCACGATCTGCCTGAGGAAGACGACTTGCCCGTGCTGCTGGATGCGACGTCGTACGCAGAGGGCGTGTCCATCGACGAGCCGAGCAAGATCCGCCTGAGCGAGTGGTTCCTCGTGCTGGAGGAGAAGCGGTTCGGGAAGCTGTCCAAGTCGGAGGCGCTGCTGGACTTCCGCATGAAGACACTCATCCAGAAAGAAGCTGAATTCGCGTCCAAGAAACGGTTCGGGTTAGTGCAGAAAGACACATAACTCCAGTACAAGAAGCATCGAGTACAATTGCAAGCAGGCAATCAGTGTTGGCTTACTGCTTGCCACTCGCGGCGCGGCGACGCAGTTCTTCCCACGTCGTCTGCTTGGGCTTGTTCTTGTCGTTTTCATCTTCCCATCCATCGTTGAAGTATCCGTCATCATCGTCACGAACAGGCGGCGCTGGTGGCTTTTGCTGGCTTGGTGGTGAGCCGTACGAGTCGTAGCTGGAAGGCGACGTGCTGTTTTCAGCTGGAGCGTCACTGCCGAAGAAAAACTTGATGCTGGTCTTTGAGTTCTCGGCCTCTTTCTCAGCGATTTTCTCCTGTGACACTGGTTCAAACGTGAAGGACTCCTCGGGCTTCGGCAGGCGAGGGAGTCGCAAGGACATGCCGCTGGTGGTTTCAAAGCCACGGAAGCCAGTGTCTGCGTCATCACGCGGCGTTTTCAGAGCTGGTAACGATGGTGTCGAGTCCCACGAACCACTGATCAGAAGCCATACTTAGTGAGCCTATAGATTGAAGGAAATTGGAGGGGGAAGGAGACGTACTTCTCGGCTTGCTGCTTCTTGAAGCGCTCCTTGACCTCCACGTAGAACTCGTTTGTCGGAAGCTTCTCGTCCAGACTATTGTAACCAAGTAGTATGTCAGCTATCTCATAGCATAACAAACGGTCTCTTGTTGCCAGTAGACTCACATGGCACGCGCGCGTACGGCGAAGGGGGAGACTTCGCTCGGCAGCGTGAGGATGTCGACGAACAGGTCGTGGCGGATGCTCAGGAAGCCGTACATGAAGCCCGCCAAGCCAGTGCCTCCACGAGACGCATTCAATTAGAACCACAATCCGACCATAGCACTATTAGCCAATCGAGTAGGAACGTACTGGCCATCGTGAAGCCACCGAGGAGACGGCGCTGTCCGCCCAATCCGCGCCACACTATCAGCACACAGTCATTCTATTCATCAGAAACCACATAGCGTAACCATGATACCGTAACCTCCACGTACAGCCTGCACCGACGGTCGCGCCGGCGGCGAAGCCCATCACGGCGCGGCGCTTGCCGGTGTTCGAGTGCTTGAGCAGCACGGCCATCTCTTCTTCCGTCCTGCAGAGACGCTATCAGTAAGAAGCCCATACAAAAATACAGAGACAAAGACATGGAGGGGCTCGTACTCTCCGATGTCCACGCGCCCGGTGTTCTCCTTTCCCAGCTCCGTGCCCAGCACGCGCACGACGTCGTTCATGGCCACGCTGTTGTTCATGATGATTCCGCGGTATCTTCTCAAATGAGCGGCCCACTTGTGGATTTGATTTGGTTCAATAATGCATATCATTGGTCGAAATAGAATGCATTTTCGCTTCTCTATGTCGTATGATTGGCTGAAAACCTTTTCGCTTGTGTGAAAAATCGTGGTCGCATCAATCAAAGAAAGTTTTCGTCACCATGGCGGAGATCGCGGCGGGTACGCGCGGTATTTGCACGTGTTTGCGAGGCCACACGCCACTAACTTTGGCGTTTTCCCATAGAAACGAATGTGGAGGCATCACTGGCGAAGCTACAGCTTGATGGAGGTGCGTGCTGTCCTCCTAATCTTCATTTATGTTGCCCAAAACCTCAACTAAATTTCCATTTTGTGTAGCTGCTGCGCAGGGCATGAAGATCCTGGACATCTCCGGCACGCTGCTGGACCAGTCCTACGTCGCCCAGATCTGGGTCATGGAGAGCGCGCTGTTCGTGTGGATGGGCTCGAGCGCCGACAAGCCAAGCCTAGGGTACAGTATCTCTATATCACACCCGCCTTTCTCGTTCGTCATGAGTGTGATGTGTTTTGTTTTGTTGGTTGTCGTAGCTCCATGTCGACGGCCGTGATGACGCGCTACAGCCCCATGCCGTTGATTACGTCTATCGTCGGCGCGCCAGAGATGGAGGAGCAGCAGATCGCACAGAGACTCGCGCGCCGCTCGGGCAAGCAGTGCTTCGTGTCGTGCCAACTGCCCGACCACTTGCCCGAACTGTTTGCGTTCGTGGAGAAGAAGATCCTCGCCAAGCTCATGGAGGAAGGCGTGATCCCAACCAAGTAATCCGCGCCTCCTAGCATCAATCCATCAGTCTGTACGCATGCACGCTCTGTTTGATTGTTTGTGTCTCCTACTCAAATGGTTATGGGCGGCTAGTGATTCGTGTATGGAAGGAAGCAAGCCTACCAGCGATGGTGGGTTTGGTGAGGTTTTCTCTATGGCTTGAACTGCCAGAAGTTGATGCACGCGTCGTTGCCGATGGACACGAGCTCGTCCTCGGCCGTGAAGCGCACGCCAGTCACGCCGTCCTTGTGCGCGTACTCGAAGAGCGTCTTGGACTGCGGGTTCTGCACGTTCCACACGTACACCTGCTCATCCAGCGAGCCACTGGCCACGTACTTGCCGCTTGGCGACCACGCCACGCTCGTGATACGCGTCGAGTGGAACACCCACGCGCCCTGCACGACCGCCGAGCGCGAGGCCACGTCCCACACACGCACTTCACGGTAGGAGTCACCGGCAGCGAGCTGGGTACCATCAGGCGAGAACGCAAGCGAGGTGAGCGCGCCGAGGTGGCCGACGATCTCGCCAGTCTCCTTGAGCGAGTCACCCACAACGTCGAACAAGTGGATCTTCTTGTCCTCCTGCGAGCCGACCGCGACGAGGTCACCGCTTGGCGACACGGCCACGCAGGTCGGCGTCCAGGCAAACTCAGGCGTCTCGAAGATGAGGCGCTGGTCGCGGATGAGCTTCACGCCCTTGTTGGTGCTCACAGCCGCGAGCGTCGACTGACCTGGCGCGAGCGACACGCCGTTTGGCTGCGCGTTTAGCGGCACGCTCGCAATGTAGTCGGTGCCGTTGGAGAAGCGGATCTGGTCGTCCCAGCCGACGCTGGCGATCAGAGACGCGTTGGCGTCGATGCCCGTGATCTTGGCCGTGTGGGCACCACCAGCGAACGTCGCTGCGAGCTTCAACTGCCACGAGTTCACGACACCGTCGTAGCTGCCCGTGACGATGAGGTTACGAGTCCGCTCGGTAGCCAAGGCGAGCGTGCTGACCTGGTGGCCCTGCACGATCTTCTTCGGCGTGGATGGGTTGCTGATGTCGAGGTAGTTGATCTCACCCGAGAGGCTGAGCGAGATGAGGTAGTCGCCCTTCCAGGCCACGGCGACCTGCATGTCCTTGACCTGCGGGTTCGCGCCGAACGTGAACGTCGAGACCACGCTCTTGGTAGCGACGTCCCACAGCAACACGGTCTTGTCGGCCGACGACGTGAGCAGCTGCGTGCTGTCTGGGCTCCAGGCCACCGAGTAGATCGAGGCCTTGTGCACGACAGGGAACTTGTCGAGCAGGTCGCCCGTCTTGCCGTCGTACAGACACATGAGCTTGTCCGAGCCAACGCTCACAGCGAGCTCGCCGTTCGGCGAGTAGCGCACGCAGTTGACGAAGTTGGAGTGGATGTTGTTGTTGTTCTGCTTGAACTTGAACGGCGGGCCTTCGTACACGCAGACGTTGAAGTCCTCGCTCGCCGTCATGATGCGGAAAGGACGCGTGGGCTTGTAGTCGACCGACAGGATGCGCTTCTGGTGGCCCACGATCTCGCCGAGGCTGTTGCCAGTGTCCCACATGAACACGCGCGCCATGAGCGAGCGGCCGTCACCAACGGCTACGATGCGCTTGCTCTCCGGGTCCCACGACAGGTCCTTGATCTCACCGGCAAACACCGGCACCTCGATCTTGAGCGTGTGCTCCGGGTTGTCGTACGACCAGACGCGGACCTTGCCCGAGATGTCGCCCGAGGCGACCCAGTACCCGCTCGGCGAGAACTTGGCGACCGTGGTCTGCTCGTTGTGGCCCTTGTACACAAACGTATCGGCCGGATCGTCGAGGTTACGCACCACCACGAGCTTGCCGCTGCAGTAGATGATCTTGTTTTCCTTTGGGTGCACGCTCAGCACGGTCGGCGCGCCACGCGTCGTCGTCGGGTTCGGCGCCAGGATAGTCTACAGTACGTTCAGAAGCTCCTCCATTAGATCCACACAGAAGCGTAACCCCCTGGCATGACAAAGCGTAATCGTACCGTGCGCGCAGCATTCGGGATGCGTTCCGTGGGGTTCGAAGGCGTCGCCATGATGCCTCAAGTCGTTCGCGTTGCGTGGGGGTTTGTCGCGTCTTCGCAAATGCAAATGCCTGTCGATCTTCTTCCCACTGTAGCTCCCCGAGCCAAAAAATCAGAGAGCTCCCTTTTACACAACAGTTCAACGACAGCTGTCGACAGTGAAGCTGAACATACCGGTTTCAATACCGGTATTCTCACACTGCTTGGGTAAAATCAGGATTTTGGATGCCAACATGGTGTGGGACACACTATATTAGTGTGTACCGGCGAGTCATTACGCCGCTCTTGTGGGTTGGCGGGAAAACGCGAAGAAAGCGGAACGTCAAAGCGGCTCGAAAGCAACGGCAACGCGCGGCCGGATACGTGCATTTACGCGAGGAAGACGCGTTTCCACGCGCGCATACACAGTTCATCGGAAAGAGCGTGAGCAGGCGAGTCGAACACAGTCAGCATGGGTCGAATCTCGCGTCTGGAGCTCGAGAACTTCAAGTCGTACGGCGGCCCGCACACCGTCGGGCCGTTCAAACGGTTCACGGCCGTGGTCGGGCCGAACGGCTCTGGGAAATCCAACTTAATGGACGCGATCAGCTTCGTCTTGGGCGTGAACAGCCGCCAGTTGCGGTCGAACCAGCTCAAAGACCTGATCCACAAGGGCCCCGCGGCCGTGAACGGCACGGCCGACTTGAAGGCGTACGTGACGCTCGTGTACGAGCTGGACGAGGACGAGATCGACGGCGCCAAGGCTGGAGAGGAGCTGCTGTTCATGCGATTGATCAACGAGAAGGGTGTTGGCTCGTACCGCATCAACGATGAGGACGTGACGTTTGAAGCGTACCAAGCCAAGCTCAAGAGCATTGGCATTCTGGTCAAGGCGCGTAACTTCCTGGTGTTCCAGGGCGACGTCGAGTCTATCGCATCCAAGAGCCCCGAGGAGCTCACGAAGCTCTTCGAACAGATCTCTGGCTCAGACGAACTGCGGTGCGTTTTGACTCCATTTTGAGGACATTTGAGTAGATTTTACTGATGTTTTGTTCTCGTGTATGTAGCCAAGAGTATGAGCAGCTCCAAGACGACAAGAACCGAGCGGAAGAGAACGCGATCTTTGCGTATCAGAAAAAGAAAGGACTGATCGCGGAGAAGAAGATGGTCAAGGAGCAGAAGGAAGAGGCCGAGCGCTTCAAGGCCAAGCGCAAGGACCTGGTACGTGGGCTTGTAAGGATTTGTTCTGGGGAAATGTAGTGTATTGGGCTGACGAGTGTGTCGTTACAGCATCGTCTGCGCGTGGAACACTTCCTGTGGCAACTGTACCAAGTGGAAGAGGAAGTCCGCGGTCGTGAGGATGCGCTGAAGACGCTGCAGGACGATCTGGCGGCATTTGAAGCCAAGGAGGACTCACTAACGTCGGCCTACAAGGACAAGAAGAAGGAGCACGTGTCGGCGCTGCGTGAGCTCAAGAAAAGCCGCGACCGCGTGCACCAACTGCAGCAGCAGATGGATGGTATTGAGCCCCAGAGCATCCAGATCCGCGAGCAAGTCAAGTACTCACAGAAGAAAATGGAAGAAGCCCTCGGGTTGGAGAAGAAGCTCAACAAGAAACTGACCACCAAGACAAGCGAGCTGGAGGCGCTGCAGAAAGATCTGCAAGAGCTGACGGTTGCGAAGGCGGAGCTCGATGCCAAGCGCGACAGCGGAGGCGACGAAGAACAGGAGCTGGTCATGGATGCGGCGCGGCTCGAAGAGTACCACCGTATCAAGGAGGCTGTGCAGATCAAGACCAACCTCCTGCGGAACGAGCTCGACTCGATCAAACGCCTCCAGAACGCGGATCAGAACAAGGTGCAGACGCTGTCGCAGGAAAAGTCGGAGCACGAGAAGACGGTGGAGCTGCTGACGACCGACTTGGAAGTGGCCGATGAACGTGTTCAAAACGTACGTGGTGTGCACTAGTGGAGTACGTGTGGACTTTGTGTGAACTGACTGAATGATGTGCATGCAGATGAGAGACGTCATCCTTCAGACAGAGAAGGCGATTGGCGAGGCCGAGCAGAATCTCGTGAATGCTGAGGCGGATGTGAGTACTGAAGGCTACCAGCTTGATCGCGGGTTACGGGTCTCTGACTTTGCTTGCCGCCAATGAACACAGATCCAAAACCAGGCAGGGCGCAAGGATGCGATCCACAAGGAAATCGATCGCGTAAACCAGACGCTGCGTGACTTGCGGGACGACCGCCGCCAGTCGCAGGCTGAAAGCAAGAAGGCGGAAATGATGGAGGCTCTCAAGCGACTCTTCCCAGGTGTGCGTGGTCGCTTGGTGGACTTGTGCAAGCCCGTGCAGCGCAAGTACAACATGGCAGTGACAGTCGCGACGGGTAAGCACATGGATGCCATCGTGGTTGCCGACTACAAGACCGGTCAGGATTGTATCCAGTACCTGCGTGAAACTCGATCAGGAAGTGCGCAGTTCATCCCGCTCGACAAGATCCGAATCAAGCCGATCAACGAGCGCTTCCGCAACCTTGGCAGCAACATCAAGCTCATCATCGATGTGATCGAGTGTGACTCGGATATTGAGCCGGCAGTGATGTACGCCGTCGGTGACACAGTGGTATGTGAGTCGATCGATGTCGCGCGTGACTTGTGTTTCAACCAGAACGAGAAGGTCAAGGCGGTCACGTTGGGTGGTATGGTGGTGAGCAAGAATGGCAGTATGACTGGTGGTCGTACGCAGAGCGACGTGCAGCGTGCTGGTCGTTGGGACGAGAAGGAAATTGAGACGCTGCAGAGCAAGAAGGGCCAGCTTCAAGAAGAGCTGCACACGATCGAGAAACACGGTGCGTCGTACTCGCGCCTCCAAACCCTGCGAACACAAGCGGAAGGTATGCAGAACCGACTGCGGTACGCCAAGGCAGACTTGATCACGACCGAAGCAAAGAAGCCGAAGATCGAGACTCGAATCCAGGACGCCCAGAAGCGCATTCAGAAAACGATTCTCCCAGAATTGCGCAAGTTTGAAGCGGCTGTGAGCTCGCGAGAAAGCCAACTGCTCGCGTTGGAAGAGCAGATTCACGGGATGCAGGATGAGATGTTTGCTGACTTCAGTGAGCAGATGGGTGTGGCTAGCATTCGAGTGTACGAAGAGAAGGTTGTCAAGCGCCAGCAGCAGCAAATGGACACGAAGCGGAAGATCGCCGAGCACATGTCCAAGCTGGAAGCTCAGGTAAGTCACTCCTGTAAGACTGTGGTGAGGTTTTGGATGGAAACTGACTTTCTTACTCGTAGATTGCCTACTTGGGGGCTCAAGACTACGAAACTCCTTTGCACACAGCTCAGGAGAAGGCAGCTCGCGAAAAGACGAACTTGAAGGAGCTGGCCAAGGAGGAGTCTTCGCTTCAGAAGAAGGTCGCAGTTCTTGCCAAGGAACGGAAAGACGAACAGGCAGTTCACACGGATCTTTCGAGCAAACTGGACGATCTGGAGACTGAGCTGAAGTCGATCGGCAAGAAGAAGGCGAAGAGCGAAAAGAAGAAGGGCGAGATTCTCAAGAAGGTTACGACGGAGGAGACCTCTTTGGACCGACTAAAGGACAAGAAGGTGGAGATTCTAAAGCGCGCGTCCTTGGATCAAGTGAAGCTCCCACTCGTTGGAGTTGACGAGGATGGATCTGACCACGACGACGGAGATGTGGAGATGGAAGACGCGAGCGCCGCTGACACGTCGGCTGCTGGGCAAAGTCTCGACAGCCAACAGAATTCGGAGGGTATGCTGGAGAACCAGGCCATGCAGCGGTATGTGGACCAAGAGATCGACTTTTCGTCGCTTCCGGACCAGATCGTCGTGGACGACGAGAAGGAATACGAAGAGATCAACAGCTCCTACGACTCGCGGATCACGGACATGGTCTCGGATCTTGAGCGCATGCAGCCCAACATGCGCGCGCTGGAAAAGTACGACGAGATCCAGGAGCGTATCGCCAAGGAAGAAGAGGAGCTCGAGCTCATCAAGCAGCAGTCGTTTGAGGCGGCGTCGGCGTTTGAGAAGGTCAAGAACGCACGCTACGAGCAGTTCATGGAGGCGTTCAACCACATTTCGGGTGTCATTGACACGACGTACAAGCAGTTGACGAAGAGCTCCAAGCACCCGCTTGGTGGTACGGCCTACCTCAACCTGGAGAACACGGAGGAGCCGTACCTGAACGGCATGAAGTACAACGCCATGCCGCCGATGAAGCGTTTCCGAGAGATGGAGCAGTTGTCTGGTGGTGAGAAGACTGTGGCGGCCCTCGCGTTGCTGTTCGCCATCCACAACTACCGTCCGTCGCCGTTCTTCGTGCTGGACGAAGTCGACGCTGCGCTCGACAACGTCAACGTGAACAAGGTCTCAACGTACATCTCCAACTGCGACTTCCAGTGCGTCGTGATCTCTCTCAAGGACGCGTTCTACGAAAAGGCCGACGCGCTCGTGGGCATCTGCAAGGACATCAACATGCAGCGTTCTCAGTCGCTCACACTGGATCTGACCAAGTACGACTAGAAGAGAGCGTGACGACGAAAAGAGGTATTGCATTCACACAAGCGTCGCGTGGGTATCTAATGCTCGTTTAATCTTGTGCTGCGGTCGGCAGCTTTCCATAAAGTGCGCGTGTTGTGTTGATAGACTACCATGCTGAGAAGATGAGAGGGAGGTGATGATCAAGGCGACTGACGTTGTGAGGCATCAGCAGCTCCTGATGCAGCTGGAGGACTCGTGGCGGCCGCTGAGATGGGCTGTGCGGTGGAATTCGACGCGTGGCGACTCGCTGGCGCGCCGTGGCCTCCAGACGAGAACTGTTTCCGTACGCCCGCAAGCTCCTCCGCCACGACCGTCGCGGCGACTGCTGAGAACTCTTTCTTCACAGGATCAATCACCAGTTTCTACATGCACAGGGGCAATCAGTCAGCCAAACCCAAGCCAAAACCACCGAGTCCCAGTGGTGCGGACAAACGGACCTTGATCTTTTCGTCGAAGCGCACGATGGCTTGGAAGAGGAAGACGTTTTCCGAGCACGTGTTGTCTTCGACCAGTTTGCTGTACACGAGCGCCAGGATATCGCACAGCGACAGCATGACCTCTCGGTAGTCGAGCGGGAAAGGCTGCATGCATCATCATCATCATCATCATATCCACAAGAAAGGCGTGAGTCTCCGAAATTCAGTCAGCAATATCAAAGCCGCAGCGTACGATGGACGGCGTGACGAGTCGACGGAACACGGCGCGTTGGTTCCACTTGTAGATGGTCGGGCGGAAGGGCTCGTGCAGCGCCGTCGTGAGCAGCTCCTCGTCCACCATCTTATGGAGCGGCTCGTGGAGAGTCGGCGTCGACGTCGCGACCATGAGCTTCATGCTCTGCACGGTCGCCGACGCAAAATAATACTCGAGTTCCTCCAGCAGTTGGCAGCCTTCCATGGCCAGGAACTGCGCGTGGTGCACCTCACTCATGAGCTTGCCGAGTCCAAGACCCAAGTAAAAGAACTGCACGCTTCGTCGAATCGCCGCGCGCTCGCCTAAATGCGCCAGCACGTGCGTCTCCTTGAGCAGCGCGATGTTGAGCCAGTAGCTCGTGCCCGCGTGCATGGCCTTGAGGTAGCTCCAGTCGGCGCGACGGTGCTGCACCAAGTCTTCCAGGATCTGCATACGTTGCTGGGCTGTGACCTGGCGGTACTCGGCCTCGAGCTGCTCGAGCTCAGCGGCGTCCAGTTGCATGGCCGCACTGGTCGACGAGGAACTCAATGGCGCCGTGCTGGACGGCGACGCTGTGCTGAGTGGGTGGGATCCAGTGGATCCGCCCAGCCCAGCAGACAGAAACGAGCTGATGGAGCTGGTCACAGCTGACGCCGCGTCACTCACAGCGGCGTTCGCACCGGCCAGCGACGAGGCCAATGCGCTGCTGTTGGGCAGACTCACACTGGCTCTGGACGACTTGACCTCTCCCGACGCCGAGTGGTTCAGCGAGTGGCTACTGCCACTAGTACTGCTAGTACTACTAGAGGATGGAGCACTTGCTGTGACGCCTGCGAGAGGCGAGAGAAGCTTGCGGCCGCCGAACGCCAGCTTGGACGCGAAGGCGGACGCCGACGCCTTGGCCGACGTGAACACTTGCGGCGGCGCGCTGGCGGCGGACGGAGACGGCCCGTCGTCCGAGATGGAGCGGTGGTGGAGAGCTACATCGTCGTCAGTCGTGGAGCTTGTCGCGGGAGCCAGCGGTGGCCGCGTTACGGAGGAGGAGGAAGCAGTAGAGGGAGGTGAAGGCTCGGTCATTATGGGATTCTGTGGGATGGCGATGAGATCCCGTCTGTTGAAGAGTGCTTCCTCCGGAAAGAACCGGTTTCTCACCGGTATTGTCACTGTGATTTTCATGTTGAGGATCCGGAATTTCAGGATACAAATATGTTGCACTTATGGTGCGCTGTAGTGGATTGTTTATGTGCAAGTAGATGCAATATCACTTATGATAGTAGATCTGCCAGTTTCTTCGAGTACACTGCGCCATCGACGTCGCCGTGGACCTCCGCCCACAGCAACTGCAGCGCCTCGTCCATCGCCGATGCTGATACAGACCCACTATGAGCATCTTGTGTTGCTCTGTCCGTTTGCGGAGCCGTCAGATTCGTGAGGAACTTCTTGCGTTCGGCCTTGCACTTCATCTGAGCCAGCGACGCCGTCTGCGTCGTCACTTTACACGCCTTCTGCACCGCATCCACCACCGTTGTCAGCCGCTCGATCACTTGAGGAGTCGCAACACTGCCACTAGCAGCCTTGTCTACTATAGCACTGGCTGTCGCTTGTGTTGCTGCTCGTACAGGCGACGTCCCGCCCTTGGCTCCACTTCCCGAGTCAGTTTTCGAGCCAACTCGGGACCAATCCAGTTTCTGGAACACCACTTTGTACGGCTTCCGCTTGAGGAACGGCTTCTTGGGCGACGCTCCATTAGCATCCCCATCGTCATTCGTAGGAGACCTCTGGCTTCCTTCTTCAGTGTCCTCTGCCTTTGATGCCTTGCTCATCATACTCGCACGAAGCGAAAGCCTCCGTGTCCTGGTAGCAGCATTGGCGACGATTCCACCAGACGACTGACGTCGTAGCGGTGAGCGACGTGGGGAAGGGCTCCTCTTGGGCAATTCGTCACCATCCAACGCGTTTCCATCCGATGAGTAGGAGCTTGGTGACGAGGGCGGAGAGATCACTTCGACTTTGCGACGCCGCACTGGCGACGCGACTCGAGCCTTCGCGTAAGACGCTGGCGTCTCACTCTCTTTCCGTGGTGACAGTGAAGGTTTGGAGACAGTGCCAGCAGCTGAGGCCTTCTTCATACTAGAGCTTGACCGTCGTCTCGTGAATGCTGAGGTCGCTCGTCTCTTGGCTGGTGGTGGGGATCGTGGTGGCGGATCCACTACTGCCGTTGCGCTGCCAGCGTACGGCACCCACACGTCCTCGTCCTCGTCACCTCCGCGTCTCGTGGTCTTCTCATTCCGCATCAGGAAGCGGATACTCAGACGCACTTCTCCTCTCGCAGGGCGGCCTCCACCGCTGCTTCGTTCCAGTGGAAACCACCGCGTCATCGCATATTTGTCCGCAAGTGGCGTCTCCAGAAGATCCATCGCGACGCTGAGTCGACCCAGTGGTACAGCAGACGCAATAGAGACAACGTCCGACCTTCTCACGAAGACGTCGACGTTCACGACGCACTCTGCGGGCACTCGCTCGGCTGGCAGCATCTCCGGATCGATGCCGATCTGGAGAACCTGGTCGTCCCACTGGATCCCATCGCTTGACGCCACAGCCAGTGATAGTGGCGGCGTCTCTATTCGTCCGAGCACTGTATTCGCAGACTCATGGAGTAGCCGTACGTCCGCGACTACATCCGCATGTCCATCGGCGCTGATTCCAGGCGGAAACGCGAGATCCCGAGCCCCGAGCAGCTCCGCGATGACCTGGAAAGGCTCGGTGATGGTCTGGACGCTAGTCGGTCTCGGATCTGGAGCCCAAGCTGCGATCGGAGACGTTGGTGGCTCGTCGTATCGACCTTCTCGTTGCAATTCAGTGGAAAAAGGTGATTCTTGAGCTGAAAACACAACGAATTCTGAGGTTGACGGCAATTCACGGTCCTGGAGCCTTTGTAGCCACTGCCGCGCGCGAGATTGTATCAAAACGGCACTCCTGTGGCGTCGGAGGCGTTCATTTTCACGGGCGATCGCGTCTTCTTTCCACTGTTTCAACTGGTCGTGGGACACGGATGGCTTGGCTTGCTTGTGAGCTTGCTTTGTGTTGTGTGGGTCCTCATTTGCGCCGTTTACCAGCAAGATCCGCCTCAAATGGATGCGCAGTCGACGCTGCTCTTGGACAAACGACAGCGACGCGTAGCGAGCCCGTTGGGCGGCGAAGAGCTGCTGTTTAGTGGCCTCGTAGGCGTCTCCATGGCTCTGTAAATCTCTGCTAACCTCGTTACATGGCTCCATCCCTTCAACTGGCAATCACCTTGCAGAGTCTCACAAGATCCACCGTTTTGGAACCCGAAAGGACACACACAAAAGATCTGAGACCCTGATAACCAAAAATACCAGAAATTCAGAATCCACCATTCTCGAATTTCAAGAATCGATTACGCCATGAGGCCATTGATGAATGCCTTCAGAGCTCCTTGGCCTTGGTGGGCGTGGCGTGGTGGTTCTGGTGGTGGTGGTGGTGCGCGTGGCCTTGAGCCGTTTGCTGGGTCTGCGTCTTGTTCTGCGGCTTGTGGACGTCAGCAACACCCTGCGAGTCCACGCCTTCGTCGTCCATTGACATTCCCAAGTGGACTTCCGGTGCGATCTGCAGGATCGTGGAGATCACGGCAAAGCACGTACGCAGTACCACAGCCGCACAGAAGAGGATCGCCCCGTAGACAAGATACACGTCCACGAGGAAGGTCTTGTACAGCGGCAGCGAGTTGCGAGCAGGAAGAACGTGCGACGAGCCAAATTGCAAGACTGAAGCCACGTGATCCGCTGCACGAACAGTGCCGCCGCCTGTCTTGAGGATCTCGCCCACGCGGAAGGCCGCGGCTGCGTGCTGAGGCTTCTCAAGCAACGCCAACGCCGCGTCTCGGACCTTCTCGTCGCTCAGCTTCGAGTGTTGAAGCTGCAAGCCGGCACCAGTGCGAGCCACTGCGTTCATCGTCTCCCACTACAAGACAAACAGTGTCAGATACTCTCCTGATACTGTTTTGTCCATTCGAACTACTGAACGAACCTGTTCAGCCACGAACGGAAGACCCAGCACGGGCACACCCAGCGACAGGGCCTGCTGCACGGAGAAGTAGTCGCCTGCCGTGATGAGCAGCGCGATCGGCGCGTGCTGTAGCACGAGCGACTCGTCGGTCTCGAGGTCGTCGTCACGCAGAAAGAACACCGTCGACTGCGAACGCGACTTCAAGTCGAACGCCGCCTGCTCCTGCAGCGTGATACGCCACAGCAGCCGCGCGTTGATCGTCTCCAAGCCGTTCAGAAGCATCGTCACGAACTCCGGAGACAACGGCGTGTCAGCCTGGAAGCTGATCAGCACGACGGGCTTGGTCGGGTCCTTGGCGATCCACTGCTGCAGCTCCGACGGCAGTCTCTTGGTCGACGGTCTCGTGGCTTCGAGCACGCCGATCATCTGGAACTGAGGCGTGATGGGCCGCGGCTCGTCCAGTCCGAACATCGAGCTGACGAGCACGAGCTCGTGGCCGTAGAGATCATGCTTGCTCTGGACAGGGGGCAGCCCGTGGTCCTGGCGCGCGTGGTTGATCTCTTTGAACACGTGGACCATCGTGAGGCGGAAGCGGAGGCGGTAAAAACTGTTCAGGCATCGCTCCAAAATGCTTGGCGTCTACAAAATGGGCCCAAAAACGAAAGATTAGCTAAAAAAATCGACGCAAAAAGTTGCAGAAAGGAGAAGAATTGCGTACCAGCATCGTGAAGTTCGAGAAAGGCGCTGGGATGTACGCGGGCGGCGTGTCCATGTCCAGCAGCAGCGACGGACTGTTGACGACGTACGGGATATTGAGTGCGTGGCTCGTGTCGAAGCCTGCGAACGTGTAGCGGTCGATAATGAGCAAATCCGGACGGTCGTCTTCAAAATCGTCCATGAGCGCGCGGAACATGGGCCGCTGGAACGACGCGTAGTACTGCAGCGTGGCCGTGTAGCTGTCGAACACGCCCAGCGAATGGAGCTGCTGGGAGGAAAAGCCGTCGTGTCGCTTGATGTCCATCTCGCCCAGCGAAATGAACTCGAGCCGGTCCAGGTCGCTGACCCAGTGGCGGCAATTCTACACCAATTGAAAACACAATAATTATTGTGAGAACACCATCGTTTCCCATAGTAAATGGTAAAATTGCTCACCTCGGGCAGTGCAAATCCGACGTGGTAGCCGCGCAGCAGCAGCTCCTGCGCGAGGTTCTTGAGCGGCAGCACGCGGTCGAGCACGGGGATGCTCACGAGCACAATGTACCCAGCGACGGCCTCACCGTTGTTCGCGAGCGCGTCGATCGTAGGCGCACACAGCGCCACAAGCGCCAGCGACAGCAGCAGCCACCAGCCACGCACGCCCAGTCCTCGCCCAGCTCCATTTCCTGTAGATGATCCTGATCCCCACTGCATACTGCCAGTCAGTGGTACGAGCTCCTTCTCAATCGTCTTCAGCGTGAATCCACTGTAACTCGACGTCGTCTGCACACACGGCAACGTAACCAGACTAGTCGTAGTCGTGGTAGTAGTAGTAATTGTAGTAGTAGCCGACAGTGTGTCCTCTCGCGCGAGCGGCGCCACGCGCGTGGCCATGCGGCGCATGTCCATTTCGGTGGCTGGCTGGATGTCGACGGAGCGTACGACGGGCGTGAGCGTCTTGCTGGCGTGGTGTCCTCCGCGCAGCTCGCGGCGCGTCACCTCGCTCACCATGACGCGGCTTCGGTCCATGGCCACGTCCACGTAGCGGCTCGCGTGGCTGCAGGCGCGCAGAGCTACGGCCAGCAGCAGCCACAGCAGAAGCACGCAGCCAGCGGCGCTGGGCCACAGCGAGGGCCATGCAGCAGCAGCAGCAGCAGAAGCTGCGGGCATGTCGTGCGAGTCGTCGGCGTTCGTCGTGTCGGTCGGTGCCTGCGGTTGTGCGCCGCTCGGGTCGGCGGCTCACTCACGTTGCGTGCGCCGCGTTGCAACAGCTCAAGCTTGAAACAGCAGATTTTAGTGACATCGACCCACACATTCCCAGTCATGATGAAAACAGTGGCACTAAAGTGAGGGAATAGGTAAGTACGCTTAGCGAACTTAGTGGGTTAGTTGTGGAGTTGTCAAGTTTGACATCAAACAAATCGTAAACAAGGCAACGCCAAGATAATTTTTGTGGACGAATCCTGTTTACGATAAAATGGGAGGATGATGTTTTGATTTTGACTGACTGGGGGATGAACGATGACGACACTCCAGAATGTGCTCAGGCCAAGTAGTTGTAGACGCGGCGGTCCTGTGGACTGCGCTGCAGGTACTCGCGCTCGATGAGGCTCTCGATACGGAGCTTGATGAGCTGCGGCGTGGGCGAGAAGCGACCCGTCATCTGCTTGGTCACCTCGCTGATCAAGTTGTTGTGCTGCATCATTTTCCGCGTCTTCATGATCCGGACGATCGCGGCCTCCACTGCAAATATCCAACAATCAAATGTCAACAATCAAACACACACATCTGAACATCAATCAACCCCCAACATCAAACGTACCCAAGTGCTTTCGATCTTCGGCGACTGTCGGCGGCAGTGCGTCGGCCGAGTTGCTCATGCCGCTTGCCGCAACGATGGGCAGCAGCGACGACTCCTTCTGAGATACCAGTGGGATGCGTACACGATATAACTTGGACTTGTACCCGTCGTGGACCGTGAACAGGTCTTCGTCTTCGTCGATACGCTTGCCCTTCGACGACTTGTTCAGGATCTTGTACTTGGGCGTGCACAGCGAGATGAGGTGGCGCTTGAGATCGCTGCTCTCGATGCCCGTGTGCTGCTCGATCTCTCGGAACCGCCAGGTCGACCGCTGGTTGAACAGCACGAGGATGATGGCCTGGTACGTCGACACGTTGAGCTCGTGTCTTGTCTTGGTGTTGTCTTCTGCAGAGCCAAAGAACGTCGCACGCACGTCCACCGTGCCCATGTTGGGCATCCACGTGAGCTTGCGGCCGTTGTGACGTGACACGTAAAACATCTCGAACGACTTGGTCATATGCAGCATCTCCTGTGGCAGGAGACACTTCTGTGGACTCTCGGTCGGCCAGAAGCCGCTCGTGAGCACCTGCACACTCAGTGGTGACGCCATGAGCACGAGGTCTACCATGTTGTCTGCGTCGACGCCCATCTCGGCCTTGATGGCGATGCTGTTGGCGCTGGTCATGAACTTTCGGTACAACTCCATGAGATCCTTCGAGATGCCGATGTCCTTGAACATGCCTTCGAGCTTGGACGTGAACTGGTACCCGCACTCGGCTTTGAGCTTGGCGATCACGAGCTTCTCGGCTTCGTCTGATGTTCCACGCGCTGTCAGCAGCCGCTTGGCCAGGAGCACCTTGTAAAACTCTTCAAACACGTCCTTGTCTTGCAGATACCGGAACAACGCGATCACGTGCGACACCTTGGTCTCCAGCTCTTCTTCGTACCGTGTCTTTGACCGCAGCAGCTCGTCCACGTACTGCGCCAAGTACCCGGCACACACCGTGTTGACGTTCATGAACGCCTCAAAGCCTTGCTTGATGCTCTTGTAAAACTGCGGGTCGTCGAAAAAGCACTCGGGCAGGAAATACACAAACTTCTCTCGCAGCGCAAGTAGCTTCTCGACAAACTGGCTCGCGTCCAGCGCCGTCTCCGGGTTCGACTGGATCTTGACGATCTCCTCGCCCGTGGTCTTGATGTACTCGAGCACGCAGTCGCTCATCTCCTGCAGCGTGCTGGGCACACGCCTGAACAGCGAGTACATGCGCCGCAGCGCGTCGGCCTTGTTGTCTCGGAACATGGCTACACAGCCAGAACTCTCCATCGCGACGAGCGCCTTCGCGTGGTTCTTGATCAGCTGCGTCTCCGTGATGGTCTTGAGCTTGTGGTCGGTCGACGGGCTCAGGTAGTGGACCACACGCTGTGCTTCCTCCTGCAACCGCTTCTCGGCCTTGACAAGATACTCTGGACAAGTATTCTGGTCCAGCAGACTCTGTGCCTCTGCACGGTAGAAATCCAGCGTCTGCTCCAGGAAAAACAGTTCAAAGTCGTCCTCGTACACGGCGTTTGACTGGACGCCGAGGTCCACGAACATGCGCAGGATGTTGCGCATGAGCCCTCTGTCGATGAGCTCTCCGTGGCGTTCCTGTTCGATGCAGCGCAGTAGTAACGTACGCACACGTTCTCGGATGTTCGGGTTGCGCGCGATCACGTCGCGGAAAATGTACAGCCCGCAGTCGTAGATGCGGTGCTTGCGCTTCTGCTGCACGTACGTGCGGTCCATGTACATGAGGATATCGCGCACCATGGTCATGATGAGCTGGTGGTCGCTCCACGTCTGGTTCAGTGTACCCAACAATGCGTCGTCGGCCACGGCGCTCACGTCGCTGGCCACGCGGCCCAGACGCTCCGTGATCACGCCCACGACGCCGTTGTACAGCAGATCGCCGTGCTTGTGGAGCACGAGGTTGTACGAGTTGCGGTAGAGCTCTTCGAACGACAGCAGACTCGCATTATGCGAGAAAATCTCGTCGATGGCTTTGCGCAGCGACTCCCAGATTTCCTGCGCGCGCGCCACGTCCATGCCCATCTGGCGATACGGCTTGATCACCAGCTTCTTCATCTCTGTGGTAGTGTGTGGTTACGCGCGTGGAGCTGCCTGTGTGTGGAGATACAGAGCCGTGACGATCCACGCCACGATGGGATTATGGTGGCGTTGCCCTCAAGATTTCCTTTGATTCCTTCTTCTCTTCTTTGCTGGTGCAGTCTTCTGTAATGTGACGCGAAGGTACTCGTTGGATCCCAGGTCACCTTCGCGCAACATGCTGAATAGGGTTGGTTGAAGGTACTGGTACTGAAAAATTGTAACCGATCGAGTCAGAACAGAGACAGACTTCAGTTTGCGCTGGTGGGTGAGCAGATCTAGGTCCTGGTCTGGGCGTACGTGGCATGGCTCCATCAATCACTGATTGATGGAAGTGCTCTTGTGATGAAGCGTCGGAGATGACATGGAGAAGAGTGTTGACGGATTGATTGATGGACATGCTTGCATTCGCATACTCAGTGCTTCTACTGCAACGACGACAGTTCTTACTAATACTACTACGTGCGTCCCGGTGCAAGAGCCTCTCTTCGGCTCTGCAGTTCTGGGTGGACTTGTTCACGTTGACAAACATCGATACACATATGAACATCACTGGACTAGACTTGGAGGAGGAGGGAGGCGAGGACAAGTCTAGATGTACACGCTCGTGCCGTACTCGGAGCCTTCCGTGGTGGCGTCCGATACGTAGCTCTCCGCGAGACTGGCGGTAGAGAACTGGCGGAAGCGGCCGTCAGCCACGAGCGTCTCCGTGTTGCGACGCTCACCTGGACGGATGGCTCCTGGGTCCACAATGTCGAAGTCCTCGGACTGGGAGCTGATCACGCTGCTCGCGTCACTGTTGTAGCTGCCCACGAGCTCAGGGAACTGGTTCTGGATCAGCGACGTCTCGACGCCACGGACGCGTGATTTGGCACGAGGTCGGCTTGCCGTTTGGAACTGGCCGAACTTGTCCTCCGAGTACGACGGAGGCATGTTCGTCCGTCCAGCTGTACCCACAGCAAACTCGCGAGGCGAGGACATCATCTCGCTGCTCGCCATGGACGAGGCGATGGATGGACGTGCACTCTTCGTTCGAACAGTTGCCGGGTTCTGGGCCTCAAGCGTCGAGAAGTCGATACGCTCCGTGAGCGTCTGCGTGTGGGTGTATCGGCTCTGGTTCTGGCGACGCGTCGACTGTGGGCCTGGGGCAAAGTCCTTCTGTCCTCCGAGGTGAGGCGTCTTGAAGTCCATGTCCTGCATGGGCAGCTCACGGCGCTGGCGCACGCGACGCACGATGAAGACGGCGACGACAAGTACACCAAAGGCAGCAGCCACAATGATAGCAATGTTCACGACGCCTTGAGATTTGGTGTCCTCCTCCGCCTTGGTATCAGCGGCGAGAGCGTCCTGTCGGTCCGTCGATGACGCCGACGCCGTGCCGTTCGACGGCATCACCGTACCAGCGGCACCCTGAGTCACAGTGGGCTTGGCAGCGTTTGAGGATGGCGCAGTCTCCGACGACGCAGAGGCAGACGAGGTCGAAGCTGAGGCAGACGACGGGGTCTTGGCATTTGAAGCAGGTCCACCAGATCCGGAGGTACTGGTCGTGCCAACCGCCGCAGCGGCGGTCGTCGCCTTAGGCGTCGCAGTGGTGACGCGGGGCGTGGTCGTCGTGACTGGCGCCGCCGTAGGAGCTGCTGTGAGGATCGTCGGCGTCGGGTCTGGGCAGATCGTCAGTGTGTCTGGGTACGGGCATGCGCTGCCGACCTTGCCGTAGCAAGAGTAGCCGCCTGGAATCGTGTACATGCATGGTGGACATGAGCCCGTGGCACGGTCACACGGCGTGTCGCCGTTCGCGAGACACGAGGCAGTCGCGCACGCGTCGTCAGCGGCGCGAGCCACGCCGATACACAGCAGCGCGACACCGGCGGAGAGCAGGGAGAGTAACCGCGTCATTTATCTATCTGTCGATGCGGTGGGGAAGCGTGAATGTCCGAGGAGAAGTCGTGAAGAGCTCCTCGCGTCGGTGGGTGGGGTGAGTCGGAAATCAGAGATAGGAGCGGAGCCGCTGATTGATGTTGTGTTGCTTTGATGTAGGGGACCAGGTTGGCCTGCTTTCTCCGGATTCCGGACGGAGGCGGCGGCTGGTGATGTGGTTAGATCCTGGACCACAGAGCGCGGATGAAATTGCAGACTGCTGTACGGCAGAGAGGTCGTGTTCTCTGGACCGCCCGTGTCGGTGACTGATGCTCGGTCTTCACTGAATGGAGTCAGCGTGGTGGGGAGAAGGTCGGGTTTATCTGGTCGATAGTCTCTCATGAAGCGCAGCTGAAGCCGGGTCAATCTGTAGAGGCGTCGAGCAGACGGTCGCGTGACGGGCCCACCCTGTGGAATGATTGATGCCAGCTGGTGACAACCACGTGATTCAAGAAATGTTGGTGATTGACATGAAGTGCATGTTCGATCAGCAGATTTCAACCAATGAGAGAACCTTTAGAGGTCAGTGTACAGTGTTATCAGCCAATGAGAAGTGATGTCTTGGGATATTCGATCCGGACTCCATCAACGGAGAAGATTGGCACGAAAATCTGAACGCGTTGGTCCGTTCCGATGGAAGGAATTGATCCGGAGCGGGCCCTTTGTCCCATTACTGGTAGGTGGCAGTCTCCATCAGAAGATGAGTGTGCCATCGGTGGATTCAACGAAGTCAGCGTCTTGGCCGCCACTCAATGCGATACCACGGCCATGCGAGGAAGAATCGCGGCGCCATTTCTCGTTTCTCCGACTCGTTTCCGCGGAGATGACGACCGTACCTTACTCGTTAGTTCAAGCTGAAGCGCCACAACAGTACCTATACGTGAGAAGCATTGGAACGGCACGCTGCCGCACGCATCTCGTGAGCTCTATGCTGCTCAGATCTTCTTTCCCGGTCCTCTTCCAATGGAACTTCCATCCTCAGGCCAGAAGCTCAAGCTCTTCCCATCTCGAACATGTTGAAGCTCTTGGTTTCCGCTACGCGGCCATTGATTCAGTTCCGATGGATTGGACCATCCTTGATTGATGTTTGCATTCGACACGCAAGCGCACAGCACCGCTCTGTGATTTTGTTCTGCCATACTTTTCATTCACTCGCTATTACGGACAAGTTCTACGGTCTTTCACGGCGGCTGCACGCTGCGCGCTGCTTCCATCACTCGCTCTTTTACGACGACGTATCTACGATTCCTCGAAATTGATTGATTCTGGAAATCTCGCTCGTTTCTTTCTTTCTCTCCTCAGCAGAAAAGCACATCAAATAAATTACGCACTCATCGCGGTCGCGGACGTCCGTGAATAGCGGCCAGCTTCCAGCATACTCGCGCGGATCTTGGCGGCGGCGGCAGGCGACTCCACCGGCGCTAGCGACGACAGCGCCATGACCGACTGCTGCGTGGGCGGACTGTTGTTGGTCTGGAGGTTAGGCGCCAACTGCATCAGACTCTGGAGCTGGTCGAGGTTCTCCTGCTGCAGGCGCTCGCAGCGCATCACAGTCTCCGTCAGCAACACGATGATATCGCTGTGCATCTCCTCCTGCTCTTTGCAGAACACTTCGACGTCGTCCGACAGCGTCGATGTGGACGACCGCATCGACGAGTAGGTTTGTCGGTCGAGGCTCTGGTCCACCGTCGGCGCCTGGGATTGGCGGTTGTAGTCGTAGTCGCCCGCACCGAAAAAGCCCCGTGAGCTGCTTGTGCGGTTCATAGTCGAACGGTTCGACGCCGTGGGCGAGGTCTGGATGTTCTGGTTAGTACGGAAGCCCAGCGAGATCGGACGCCGTGTGCTCTTGAGCTTCTGCACGATGTCCTTGAAGCGCATGTCCTCCACACGGTCGTCATTCACAGTCACGAGCTGGTCGCCTAGACGGCAGTTGGAGATGCCCGTGGTCACGCCGTCGGCTTGCTGCAACACAGCGATCTGGGCGCCGATCTTGTCGGTCGAGAAGTTGCGCAGGGAGATGCCGCACTCGCCACTGACCCACATGACCGCGTAGTTGACGTTGGGGGCTAACGACGCCGACGTCGACATGCGCAGACTCGGTCGCTGCGCTGGCATTCTCTGCGATCGACGCGCCATCGACCCACGCGAGACAGGCGGCCCAAAGTTGTCGTAGTCTTCATGGGACGCGCCATCGTACGTGTCCCGTGAGCTCGTGCTCATCTTGCTCGAGTTGGAGTACGAGTCGTCGTGGCCGTACAGCTCCGCGGCGTGGTACTGCTCGTCGATCTCAGCGGCGGCCGCGATATCGTCGGCGAGCGCCGCCTTGCTCGCGCGCTGGCTCAGGTTAATCGACTCGTAGACCTTGTTACACTTCTCCATCTCGTTCAGCAGGCGGCGCATGTGCTCGACGAGGTCGGGCAGGTTACGCGCAAGCTCAGCCGCTGACGAGCCGACTTCTCCATGAGGCACGACGCCATCTTCAGCCGCTGACGAGGACGAGGTCGATAGACGGTCGGTGGTGAAGTTAGACTCGGTGGAAATCGGTTCCGGTTCCGCGACCACGACGTCGTCGGTCGGATCGTGTCCTTGGTATTCGTGCATTTCGATCTGTTTCGACGACATGCGCAAGTTCACTTGGAGACCAAAGTACTGGATGGAGGACCGTCGACGAGTCCGCAACGACTCGCCAGCACCGGAGGAGGACGTAGAGGAGCTCGTAGAGTACGAGCGGCCGAGGGGGTGCTGGGCCGAGTCGTGGTCGAAATCGGCGGCGGAAGCGGAGAGGGAGGAGGAGGAGGAGGGAACGGTTCCGTGGTCCGACAGCTTTGTCAATGGAGGGGCGAAGGAGTCACGACGCAGGGAGAGACTTTCTCCCGACGAGGCTAACCTGCGCGGTGTGTTCCGGTCTCGTTCTGCTGCTTGCTCTCTGGACGGTTCAGTGCCCTTAACTGACAGCAGCCGGGCAGTTGGGCGGGCGAGCGGGCGAGGTGACTCGACGGTCTATCGACTCTTCGTTAGGCGCTCTCTTTATATCGCCGCGGCGCACAACAACAGCGAGTCACCAGCGACTGTGGGTACCAGGTAACCAGCGTGCGAAACTGGGTGTCGCTGTGTGGGTGGGTCCGCTGACTCCCTTTTTCTTCGCGGTCGGTGGCGTGGCCGGTTCTGCTGAAAGGGCGGGTCGAAATTTAGACTTGATACACACAGCCGTCGGTGGACGGGACGCCGGCTTTTCCAAACAAACAAACTGACAGCACAAAACTCAGGAGATTAGACTCGGACGGTCTAAATTTGCTTGCCACCGTGGGTGGGTTCGCCTGGGATGTTGATCAACTCACCTTCGCAGAATCCTCTTTGGCCACTTGGGTGCGGTGCTGAGGAAGGCTTGAATCCTGTTCAGGTTGATGCTGGAATGAATCCAAGTGACCGCCGACCGGCACACTGGCGAGCAGTGCCGCTGACTCTCCCTCGTGGTTTAGACCAACACGACGTCTGCCCGCACGGGACAACCCACCCACACTGGATGTTGCGTCACAAAAGCGAGGGACCTGTGCTTTCAAATCGGGTTTTGGGTGCAAAGTCACTTCGCCACAGTTTGTCGAGCGATTGTGGAACCGATGGAGCGCAGATCAACAGTCTAAAACACTTGACCAGAGGAAGATCATGGAACACATTTCCAGAACGGTACTGTACAGAATGATACTCGTGGGCATGTGGAAAGGAGCGCATGCTTCCAGACGGAGGACGCGAACCAAAACGGCATGGAGATTTTGGTGGAGCACCCAACTGGTGTTCCCAACAACCAAACCGGTCTTTGTCAGAACAGATTCTTCCAGTTCCAGTTCCAGTTCGAGGACGCCACCAGCTGTTGCTTTGGCTTGGTGAAACTTTCAGTCAGTCGGGAATATTACCGAGGAGTGATACAGGCTAAGCTAACCTAATCATGTTTGTACTTTCTCGAAGTGACACCCAAAAATAGCCGATGGCTACAACATGCCACATTCTCGTCTTGCTCCACCTGGTCGCCAGAGTCATTGATGAACAAGCCACGAGATACGCCATCGGACACTTCATCCGAAGGATGAACTTATCAGCAGACCCTCAGGCAGCGGCTTCCCCGCGCGGCAACAAACGCGCGGTGTCCAAACGATCAGTGACAATCAACCGCCAGCCCACCATCCTAAACAACAAAGCCAAGGCAGCAGGAGGAGCGGACCCATGGAAGCCACACACGCACGTCGACTCTGGGTCGGCAAACAACACCAGTGAGAGTCCGGAGGATGTGTGGGACATCTCACGCATCAACAAACACTGGGAGATCGACTCGGAGCTCAAGCGCAGCCTTCCCGTGCTCGCTCGTGCCAAACGCAGCGACAAAGAGACGGCGGCCGACAAGTTCCTGCGTCTCAGTAAGCTTCCTCTGCCTGTTGCCGCCCAGTCCGAAGCCATGCTGATGGATATCAGCACACCGCATCCGTCACGACAGCCATCCCAACGGGCGATGATCACGCCAGAGACCAAGGCCAAGTACTTTGGCGCTGGTGCTCGTCACGAGTGCCACTCGATCTTCCGTAAACTGGCGGCTCAGAAGTACCTCACGACGACTCCGCTCAACCAATTCATCACGGAGCAGCAGCAACGGGAAGAAGAGCAGCGTGCTGCGCTGGGCAGTCGGTCAGCGACCCCTGCCACGGACGGATCCGCCCCAATGGTCCCCTCGATCTCACGCTTGGACAGCCAGTTGCACAGCTACGACCGCGACCGCAAGGGGCTCTTCACTCGCCAGTTCACAGCACGGCACAAGTTCATGGCGTTGTGTCTTGAGAAAGATCTGCCGCCGTGTATTCGTCTCATCATGCGCAACTACTTCTCGCCAGAGATCAACGTCTCGCACATGTCGATCGGCGACGAGCTCGCGATGGTCTTCGCCGAGTGTCTGCTCGATTTGCCCATGGTCACAGGACTCAACGTCCGCAACAACCGACTCGGAGACCAAGGTCTGCAGGCGATCATCGACGTCGTCATCGCGAAGAAGGATCTGTACCATCTCGACCTGTCGGAAAACAAAGTCGACGGCGCGGCGTCGTCCTCGCTGGCTGCGTACTTGGCCGCTCCAAAATGTACGCTGCAATCACTGAAACTCGGCCACGCAGACGTGGATGATGGCGAATTGGCGCCGTTTGCAAAGGCGCTGCACGCCAACAGGTCGCTTCAGCTACTTGATATGTCGCGCAATCTCATCGGCAACACCGAGAACTTGAACGTCGTGCAGCCGTCAATCGTCACGGGCGGCGAAGCTTTGGCGACGATGCTCAGTATCAACTACACGCTGACGTTTCTCGACTTGTCGTGGAACTACTTGCGGCTCGGTGGGGCCGTCGAAATCGGCCGCTCGTTGGCGTACAACAACGGAATCCGTGAACTCAACTTGGCGTACAATGCCTTCGGAAATTTGGGCGCCCAGGCCATCGGCGAGGCACTGATGACCAACACAACGCTGGCGAAGCTCAATCTGAGCAATAACAACATCCCTGCGCAGGGTGCCCAGGCGATCGCGACGGCCTTAAAGGTCAACTCTTCCGTGGTCTCGCTCAATCTCGACGGTAATCCACTCGGACAGACCGGTGGACGATCGCTTCTCCACGCTGTCGCTGCGTGTACTGACCGGCAGCTGCATGTGTCAATGGAGGGCTGCAACTTCGATCTGTCGGAATCCGACGCGTTTGATCCGAGCGAGAGCACGGGCACGTACGAGCTCAACATGTCGATTCCGTACGAGCGTGCGATCGCATTGGAGCTGCTGCGAGTCGCCAACACCAAGCAAGGCTGCAAGTTCCTGTCAATTCTCCATACATCGGCGGCTACCAAGCAGAAGCGCAACATCAAGGTCGAGTTGCGTGAGAACGATTCGTCGGACGCGCGCAGGCGCCTGCTCAAGACGGCAGGTATTCTCACAGACCCGTCGCATGATGAAGAGGAGCTCAAGCTGTACAAGCTCGACCACGACTCGCTCGCGAATCTGTTTGAAGAACTCGACCAGGACGGATCCGGATTCATTGACGAGACCGAGCTCAAGCGCGGCATGCAGAGGCTCGGCCTCATCGCGAGCCGTGGGCTTCGAGACGAAGACATCACGCGTTGCATCGCACAATACGACCTGGACGGCACGGGCACGATCGAATTGGACGAGTTCATCGAGCTCATGGGCAGTTTCAATCTGGACTCGACCGAACACTTCTCCAGGCAGGTGTACGACGTGGAGACCAACCAGGCCTTTGAGATCCCGACCGAAGGCATACTGCGCATTGAGTTCGTCGACTTCCACGTTTCAGCTGATACTGACAACGCGCACTCGCACGCCGGCGTCCAGCGGCTCATTGAGAACATCTCCAATAGTAAAAACAAGTCGCAGATGCTCGAGATGGCCAAGTCCGGGCTCTACTTCCGCGCGCCCGAAGCCCAGTTGCTGCTTGATAGTGTGAGTGACGTGTTCGAGATAACGCAGGCCGTGAGTATCTTGCTGCCGAACATGGTCGACCCGAAGAGCGCGTTCATGCTCATCGACCACAACCTCACGACGGCTCAGCGTGTGCGTTTGCAGCATCTCATGGCCGCGGCACTGCAGCCCATGCTCGGGCTCGCCACGGGCCACTACAAGATCGACTTGGGCACGGACCTGGACCGCTTGACGCTGAAAAAGCTCATCGAAAACAGCAACCGCACGGCGTTCTTGCGCAAGAAGCAGGGCATGAAAGACACGAGCCAGCACTGCAACTTCCACGGCTTCCGCAACGAAGTGTTCAACACGAAACCCATCGTCTTGGAGCCGAGTTTCCTGGACACGATGCCCAAGTTTGGCTTGCTCGAGTTCGATTACACGCAGATCGGACGCTCGCCGCCGGCAAAAGCCATGTCGAGTAAGCGCTTTGACCAGTTGATGAAGAACTTGCAGCTTGAGCAAATGGCGCCGAGCATCGGCATACGAGAGCTGCCCGCTCGACGTGTGTCAACGATGCACAGCCCTGAGAAGAACGGGACGCCGCCGTTTTCATCTGGCTCTCGCAATGGAACTGCATCGCCAACGAAGTCTTCTACGCCACTGCCAGCAGCTCCTGCTTCAGGGTTCTTGCCGCTTGTGCCGAATACGGCGTCGCTGTTCGCGGAGTACGACAAGATGAAGAACGTGAAGAACTACATCAAGTTTGGCGACGGGCTCAACTGCGTGGCCGAGATCCAGCCGGCCAAGATCTCGACGTCGAACACGGCAGCTTCAACTGGAGCCGACAATGCAGAGGACGACGAAGAGGACGATGACGGAGTCCAGCGGAAGAATCGAAGCGGAGAAGAGGAAGACAAAGACGCGCCGCTGGTGATCACTCGAAACGGCAAGGAGACCACGACCGCGCGACGGCTGCTTTTCAACTTGCAATGGTACTTGGCGACACGCTGGATCACGACGCAGCAGGCCGTGACGCTCTTGACCAAGTGGCCCAAGGCACTCGAGGCGACGCGCATGGACGTGGTGTGTGTGATCTTCGATCGGCTTCTGGACTTGCACAACTTTTACGCGATCATCTCGGTCCTCACCGAGTTCGAAGCCGCGCAGTGCTTCTATCGGATCGGGTGGCTCAACGTGTGGTGTCCACTCAACGTCGACAACTACTATGAGCTGCATCTTGGTGTGTACGAAGAGCGGGAGGTTGCCAAGTCACTTGTGCGGCTGGCGATTGACGAGCCGGGCGAGAACTGGCAACGCGAGACGTTTGGCTGGTCGCGCGACGAGCTCATTCCTGGCTGGGAACTCAACTTGTCGTGGCTCAAAGACGGCGGGTTCCCGGAGAAAGGGTACTTGTGTCTGGAGTATTATTCTGGCGCAGACAAAGGCTGTGGTCCCGTGTGGCCGTCGCGTCGAGAACTGGCGAGCTCGACTTTGTGTGGACTGCCGCCAGACGATGAGCTGGAGCGGATCGAGATGCACGTCGACTCGCTCTGCATGATGAAGCGCCGAGCCGGGACTTCCTAGACACAAGTCAAATCACATTCCATAGAACTTCTTGTATTATTTCTTCACCATTGTACTTACTTTTTTTTCTTCCGCGTTGTCGCCTGATTCCTTGGACGAAACGCGCTTTCACATACGCACGAGATCGAGCGTCTGTCGGTCTTCACTGGCCATCGACGACAACGAATCCAGATTCCGGATCGAATCAATTCGTTCGATTGATGGAGTGTCGCTCGGTCGAGCCGTTGTGTCGCGGTCTGGTTCCTCACCCTCAGCGATGACGGACGCCGCTCTCTTCGTGGTGAGCATTTCTTGCTCATGAGGGATGTACGACGGAGCCGCCGTCACCACAGCCGCTCGCTTGCCCATGACGGGATCTCCGTCCGAGTCGTCGCTAATAAATGAGATGTTCCCCGACGCCGAGGCATGAAGGGTAGCAGGCGGTCCCCCTTGGAGGAACGACACGAAAGAGCTGTTGCTCAAGAACGATGTGTTCGCGAACGATGAGTTGTTGGCGCCTGCGCCATGCTGGCGATGGGCGATGCTCGCAGCCAACTTGTCCGCCTCCATGTAGTGTCGTCGCAGACCCGCCAGCAAGTAGTTGAAGCTCGATGTAAACGAGAACCCGTCGTTCAGGAAGTGGAAGAACTCGGTACGCGCAAGCGAATAGCGCTTGTCGAAGCCGATCTCGACGTCGTTCAGCACCACCGGGAAGATTGGCCGCCCCTTGTCTTCCGCAAACGCCAGTTGGTCACGGACGAGCTCACTGCGCATCGTGTCTTTCGACAAGATCACGATGAAGCACGTACACTTGAGGATCGCTTCCTTCGCTTGGTGGATGCGTTCGTCAAACGTTTGTCCTTCGACGTTGCGATCGCCGTAGAACTCGATCTCCCGAGACTTGAGCTCTTGGCACAAGCGTTGCACGAATGCCGAGTGACGATCGCCGTGCGAGACAAAAACAAACTGCGATCCAGGCGCATCCCACGGCTGGAACATCTTGGAAAAGCCAGCCGAGGCAATGGATACGTCAGTGGTCGTCGCGTTGGCGTTGCGGCGGCTCTTTGTGATGGTTTCATCCCGTCGCTTCTCGATTTCATCTCGGACGCCGTCCAGGAGCAAGTGGAACTGCGCCTTGTACTTGGACTCGATGTACTTGTACTCGATTTGGCGTGGGTTCTCAGGGTTTCGCTTTGTCTCAGTGATGCACGGCTCGAACGGGATGATCTGGCGCGTGTACAAGTACACCTGGAGTTCCTCGCCGATGCGGATGCCTTCAGTAGACACAGCCAAAATCGGCGTACCGACTTGTTTGGCAAGCGCGAGCTCCTTCAAACACCATTCCGACTCGGAGTAGTCTTCCGTCAAGATACAAACGACCAGCGCCGCGTGAGTGATGCCTCGCGCGATTTCTTCACGCCACACAGCGCCGCCGCCAATGCCACTTGGATCCATGAGATCGAGCCACGTCGTGACGTTCGCATCTTCCAGCGACTTGCGAAGCTTCTTGGCAAACTCGGCGTGTGAATGCGTGTAGCTAATCATGACATCACGGTGTCCAGCCGAACGCTTGATCGCGAAGAGAAGCTTCGTGTCGGTCGAGCAGTCGAGTGGACGCAGTCCGTCGAAATTAACCTTCATGATATTGCCGCCACACGCCAGGAGAGCCAACGCCGACTCTTCGTTCTCTTCTCGCACAGCGATATGCAGCGCCGTATCGCCCGACGTCGGAAGTTGGTAGTTGATGTCAGCACCGGCACCCACGAGAACGGAAAACAGCTCGCGAGTAGCGTGGCGAGCAGACGCGGCACACGCGAGCGGAGTCATCATCTCGATATCAGCGATGTTCGGCAACGCTCCCTTCTCCAGCAAGCACTTGACGATCGACAGGTTGTTGAGACGAGCAGCCCAATGAAGCGGTGTGCGTCCTCGCGCATCCTGGAAGTTCGGATCAGCACCAGCTTCCAGCAGAAGCTCCACCGTCTCCATTGCACCGTTCACTGCCGCCCAATGCAACGGCGTGCGGCGGTTCATGCCGATGTAGCCGTGTTCACCCAGACAATTGATGTTCGTGCCGCGTCGAATATACTTGCGCACACGTGCCGTATCGTTCATTGCCGCCGCGGAATGGAACGGCGTGAGTGCGACATCGCAGCCCCACTCTTCCAGCTCCTGTGCGACCGAGAAGTTGCCTCGCATGTACGCCAACTGCAGTGCCGTGAGCGTGTTCATGTGTCCTGGATCCGGAATCGCCAAGTGGTTCGCGCCATTTTCGAGCAATTCACGTACGACACCCGGAGTCTCTGCTAGAAAAATGGGCGGGATACGTTCCGACCGGTACGACGACTGCGCGACAGTGCCGACCTCGACACCCTTGGCGATCAGCCACCTCACTGCCTCCAACTGACCCGTGGAGACAGCACAATGCAGCGGCGTGACGAGCGTGGTCTTGAAAATGGACACGGCGTCGTCTTCGTCCGATTCCACGGGCTTGGAGATGAAAAAGTGCGCGAAGTACCAAAACAAATCGCCCGTGCTGAAGCGCACACGGCTGAATTTGTCCAACGTGTTGACCTCAAAGCCGTACGCGCGCAGCAGCTCGAGCGCCTCAATGTTGCCGTTGTACGCCGCGACGTGGACTGGGTTCTTCTGGGAGACGCCGAAGCACCGCAGGTAGATCTTCGGTTGGCTGTAAAACTTCATCGGGAAGCCCTTCTGGTCCAGTTTCTTCGTGCGCGCGAGCTCGAGCATGGTCTGCATCTCGCGCAGATCGCCTAGTGTCGTGGCCTTGTACAGACGCTTGCGGATCACGGCCAGCACTTGGTTGTCCTTGGTCATGAGCTCGGCCGCCGCGATGTCCACGAGATGCTTGCGTACGTTACCGGTCTGGTCGCTTTCTTTGAATGCACCGAGCTGCATCTTGATGTGTTCGCGGAACCGCGCGAAGTACATGAGCTGCAGGAAAATGCCCCAGTAGCAGATCAACGCGAACAGCGCGAACGCGTGGACGCGCAGCGTATCACAGGAAAACGCGGCACCGTTGAAGAACATGTACCAGAAGAACACGAACACGATCATCGCGAACGCCAGCATGGCCACGCCCATGAGCTCGCAGGCCTGGAACACGAGCCGTCGCTTGATCTTGTTGCGGTTGCCGTCTTCGTCTCGCAGAGGCTGGCGCTTGAACGGCTCGAAGAAGCGCACGCCCGAGCCGGGCATGCCCAGCAGGATCACGCCGGGCACGGCGTGGTACACGAGCGCCGAGAAGCCGACCATGTTCTCGCACGGTGTGGCCTGCAGCGTGTACACCGAGCCCGGGTCGTGGAGGAAGAAGCCGTGGTACTCGGGATACGACGCGTTCAACACGATGCTGACGGGTTTGTACGTGTAGTAAACCACGACGCCGGCCGTCATGACGGCTGTGAGCACGCACGAGACGCGTAACAAACGCCGTGCGAAGAAGGAGTTCTTGGCGTACGTGTAGCTGAGGAAGATGCGCGGCACGGGCGGCTCGTCGCCTAGCAGCGGCGCCGCAAGAAGCGCTTGATCATGGCGATGGCCGTTGAAGTTGTTGGCGTTTCCGTGATTTCCGAAGGAAGTGGATTTGCCCGCGACGAGTTTGTTGGACGAAGAGTGATGGTGTTGGATCCCGATCGTTGGCGTTTCTTCCGACAAAAGCGGCGTCGGCGTCGCAAAGTCGTCCATCATCGCTGGCGAGACGTCGGCGTGGCCGCCATGGCCGATGCTGACGCGACAATCGCCTCCGGTTAGGCCTTGATCCGATAGCATGGGCATTTGGATCGCGGTGTGGTCGTTAGTCGTCGCATTGTAAGAACCGTGGCCAATGGGGACGAAACTCGTCAGCGTCGCTGACGTTGGCGCGGTTGATGTTGAGGAGGTCGTCGAGCTGGTGTTGGCGTTGGCGTTGGAGTTGGAAGCTGCGGCGGTTGGAGGCCGCGGCGACTTGAAGCCCACGAAATTAGTCATCCGCGGGGCGTGATGCTCTTGGTTAGGTCTGCCGGTGGATGGTCCGACCTTTGCTGTCCGTTGTACAGTAGCCACACCCGCCGCGCAACTCGACGATAATCACGGTGTGCTGGTGGCGCTGTTGTCTGCTGTCTGAGACCGCAATAACCACGGGCGCCCACAACCACGCAGGGGGAAGCCGTGGGGGCTGTAGACTTGACTTGACTATCAGCGCGAGAGTCAGCAGGAACTTCCAAGCGAACTACTGAGGACAATTTTTCGTTGCTGGCTCTGGCGCGATAGTCCCACGTTCGCCAGTTCGCCAGTTCGCCAGCAAAGCATGTCACTGGTTCTCGGCGCTAAATAACATTCACTCTGCAAATTGTTTAATTCAATTACATACACATTTGTTCAAAACAATCCCCAATACTATTGACACTCGGTAACCCGACAAAGAAACAGTGTATAAATCATGATAAGAAGCATTTTGGGACCCATTTCGACTGACTAACCTCTCAAACGTCGTCGAAGGAAATTGCCTCGGCACAAAGCGCACGCGCGCACTCGAAGCCCAGAATCGACGAATATGCGTGGCGACTGCCTTCGTGCTGGCGATTGCTGTCGCCAACATCTAAAAACGTGGCCGTCGCATTGGGATTCGTAAGCCTGGCGCGCTGTTTGTTGCGACGCCAACGCATGAGCTTGTTTGAGCCAGTTGTTTTGACAGATCTGTTGGTAGCTGTCATTGGGTTTCCCCCCGTTCAACGCCACCCAACAAAGAATCCGGCATTTTCAGGATCAAAATCGCCTAACCGGGCGCCCGCAGAACCGTTCTGCCAGAACGTGCCGCAGCCGAGAAGAAGCCACGACTTCTCAACATGAGACATGCGGCTTCTGATCGTTCGCGACGGATCTTTAGTCTCAACCAACCCACAGTCTGGACACGATGGACTCTGACTGCAGTTGCCATTTCAGACGCCTCATCAACTCGACCGATATGTATGGAGATGCGCTATGGGTGTGGAGCTCTCAGCTGCGGGTCGATTCATAAATTAGGAAGGTGTCTACACTGTCTAAGTACTCTACATGAGATGGTTGGCCTTTGCTTCTCACCACCGACGGCCCATGAGCGCGGCGAGCGACGGCAGCGCTGGGCGGCTGTCCGTCCGCAGTGGGGGCAGCGCCATCGCAGGCGTTGGCAGTGGCTGAGGGTGAGACTGTGGCTGAGGCGCGTGCGCGTGCGAGTATGGCGACGGGTAGAAGTGCTGGACTGGGTAGGAGGCCACGTGGTGGGTGTGCACCGGTGGAGGAGTAGCGTGGTGGTAGTATCCTGGGTGCGGGGCGTACGCCTGGGTGTATTGCTGCTGGTGGTGGTGCTGCTGCTCATAAGCAGGAGCAGGAGCGTACGAGTCGTACGGGCTCCTGTAGTAGGAGACTGGCTGATGGTGGATTGGGGCTCCCGTCTGAGGGCGCGCGTACTCCTCCGTTGGAGTCGGAGGTTGGTTTGGAAGATACTCGTCGTCGACAGCCAAGATGTTGCACTTGGTCGGATCTTCAAGCAGCGCCGTCAGCTTGTTGCGCTGCTTGTCAAGCTGCTGCGCGTACGAGTCACGGCGAGCGCCTTCAAAGTGGCTGATGGCCTGCTCCATCGAGGCGATACTCTTGCGGAGACCGATGATCTGGCGGTGTGGCCAACGGGCGAGGCCGTTTTTGCGGCAGATCTTCTTCAGGAGCGTAACACAAATGCCGAAGACTTGGGCGACTTGAGCCAGGGGCTTCTCGAAGTGTGGACGAAGCATGTCGAGTGTGATCGTCTGGGACGCCGACATGTTTGGACGGGACGCGGAGCTCTTGTCCGATGGGCTGCTCTTGCCTGACTTGGGCGTGGCTGGCTCGGACGACAGCGAGTCTCGCACCTCGATGCTGAGATCCGCGTCTCCGGACTTGGACCGCTTGAACGACACGCGCTGCGTGAGCTCCGCGTCTTCCTCCGCGTGCTCACCATTGACCAGCACAACGTCCATGTAGCGGCGCTTGCGGCCTACGGGCGACGTGGCGGACATCATGGATGGCGACTTGGCAGCGTTGCCCTCGGTCATGGAGAATGGTCGTGGTTGGACACCCATGGCAGTTTGATTGATGGTCGTGGTTTTGTTGGCAGACTGACGAGTGGCGTATCGGCGCGTGTGTTGTGGACTGGGTGCTGCTGACGACTGGCACTCGTGGAGTTGATGGCAAATCGCAAAATGTCATGACAGTGTGGCGCGAGCGAGCGTGGCTACACGGGGTGCAACCCACTGCCCCCAACCGGTGTGGCCAGCAGCTTGAATTTTGTGCCTTTGTGTGATTCGTTGTCCCTTCGATTTTCCCCACCAATCGGGCCTGCCAGTGAAAGAAACGGGGAGAGAAAGGTGTGCCCGTTCACGGACAGACGGTCCGATCGATCAACACACACGGCCACAAGGGTTGGGGTGTCTTGGAATCGTGCACATCTTTTGTTCGCCCAGTGTCCAGACTGGCCTTGTTCTGTGCCGTTCCACCACACTCGGCACAATGGCGGCGGAGTGTGGCAGCAGCAAGTCACCTCCTATCTGGCATCAGCTCAGCCATCGGATCAATGAGTTGACCAAAACCAGGCGGAATTTAGAGAGTGCCGGCAGTCGCCACGCTGTCGCTGCTCTTACGCCGGCCCAGTGTGAAGACAGTCTTTCTCGTTTCTTCAGGAGGCCTTGCTGGCCATGTTGCCATGGTTTGGCATTGTGATTCACGACACCAGACGGAACTCTCTGCCATAGGCAACGGCATCGCGAAACGGCATGGAGAAGGCAGCCATCCATGGAGGTCGCCAGAGAGCTCCGTCCGATCTGCCCGTGCCATCGTCGTGCGTGTCGGTCGTGGTCAAGCGGGTGCCCCTTGAACAGAAGCTGATGTCTGCGGGTTTGTCACGTGGATCGATGTTGGGATAAGCGGATAAAATGGGCAGTCGCGATTGGCGGCTGTCACCCGCGTCTCTCAGGTTCTGCTGAAACGAAGGCACACTGACAAAAGCGGAGATCCCACCTTCGAGACGAAAGTGGGAGAGTCTGAGCCACCGCTTCAACGCTTCGAGGTGAGCAGTGTTTCCGTTGGATTCATCACAGTCACACAGCGCTGTTGATCACAACGTGTGATTGTTTGGGAAGCTACCGTGTTGCTGATCAGGGGACTTCCTCGTCATCGGCAAAATGCGAGCGACAACGCTGAATGTCCCATGATGCTGTGAGAAGTTTTAACTTTAAAAAGAGGACTGATCGATCCGTACTGTAGAATGGAAACGAGTCCAGCAGCGCTCTCAGCTGCATGCATCCGTGGTTCTGTGGTCTATCCACCCAACAACAGGCCGCAGGACCTCCTCCGCAGTCTGGAGTCCACACTGCGTCCACTCGGTCTGATTTTGAAGTTGTTGGCCATGAAATTTTCAATTCACCATCCACTTCACGTTTTGAGCCTAGGAGAACCAACAATCCAGAGAAAAACTGAGTCTCAGTCCAGACAACGACGTCATGTCAACAAAGCTTCCTTGAGTTCGGGCGCAGCTCTGGCACAGAGAAAGGCACGTTGTGAAGACTCGATGCAAGGAGGAAGAGAGATCCAGTGGCGAAAGCCATCTCAGACGGCCAGCTCCTTATTCGAAGCTAAAAACCGTTTTGACGGTGAAGGACGGGATAGGATAGGCCATTCAGAAAGCTGACTTCGTCTTTAAAAAGCATCCGGACTCCTTAACCCGATGGCCCAACTGGAGTCCAGTGGAGGCTGCGATGGAGTTCCCCAGTCAGCACTTGAGCTTCTTCACCATGCTGCTCCCCATCTTTTTTTCTGTTGCTCCAGAGAGAGGGTCACAACGTGACCCTCTCACATCGGATGGAGCTAAAAGTGTGCAATCAACAAAATGCAAACGGATGTAGCAATTAGGGGTAGGGTGGACGTCATGCAGAAGCAACCGTGGAACACGAAAAGGGCCACCAGCCACATCCCGGTGAGCTGGGGCGTTGAAAGGGACGCCAACACAGTTGACTTGGACACAGTGCCACGTGGCTGCCGCTGTCCAGCATTCGAAGGACCTCTTCGAATCCTTCTCAAACCAACAAGAGGATCTTCTAACGTTTGTCCTCCGTCAGCGTGTTGGGTGAATCTAGCTCGTCCCCAAGACATCATAGACTCCGCATCCTACACCAAGTCCTCTGATTCTATTGGAAAATCAATTGAACCGTTGAGTGCAGTGCCTGGGGGCTGGCTGGCTGGCGACGCCAACGGAAGAAAAGTCACTCGAAGAGTCTTCTGGTCTGAAAAGTTTGACGCACGCGCACGCAACTGCGCGGTCTACAATAGCCGTCGACTCGGCCGATCGAGCATCACGTGATCGAGAGGGACGTCCCCCCGGCCTGGCCCTTCGTTTCTTTTTGTTCGATTTGTTGTGGTCGAGACTCGCGACTCGCGAGTGGCAGGCTACAGCCCCTCGTGTTCTATGTTCCGCGATCGCGAAAGCTCATCATGGTGGACGCAAGAAGGAAAGAAATGTGAGATTTTCGTCGCGTCCACGGTGATCTCACGTGTTGTCATTGGTGGAGGGAGGCAGAGCAGAGCACGAAGGAGATGCACCCTGCAGCCGACTGTACTGTACGGTAAGGTAGAATGGCTCTGAGTCAGGAAGGAAGAAAGAAAGAAAGAAGGACTCCTTTCTGGGTTGAAGCTCTGCACAAAATTTCTGAGACGCATGCGAGCCATCGGCGGCTCCTTCTTCTCAACCAACACTGGCCTCCAGTGTGGGGGTCTTCATCCAAAATTGCATGCTTTGAGTGAGTCCAGCAAAAGCATTTTTTTGGCGCTGGGTGCACTAACGCCACTCACTGACGAGGCAGCGATCGGCGATCAATTCGAAACGGACGGTGCAGGACAGTTTCCCTTTCGCAGAAGGCATCCCATTGACGGTCGTCACTGTGATCGCAAGAGGGCATTGGTATGAAACCCAACGGATGCCAGGATAGATAAAAAGGGAATTGCCGATCTTCAAGCTGAGGCGTTCAGCAAGTGACCAGAAGAGCGAGCGTGGCGTGCAGGCTGCAGTGCAGCTGGCTCCACCAAAGATTCGGGTCGTCGTCCGAAGACGATGACACGCAACCACTCCTTCGTACTGTACAGTACAGTATCGAAGATCACTCCGAGATGGTCCAGCTTGAGCTTCGTTGAAGAGGTGGGGCGGAATAACGTCAAAATGGGGTTTTGTTTTTGTGGTTTACGTCAAATTTTACCAAAAATGCAGAAATCCATGGAGCGTCGCGGTGGTAAATGCAAAAAAAAATCCCGATTTCAAAAACACGGGCTGAAAAATGAGTCGAGCTCTTCCTTTTCTGGAGCTCTTGCTCAACTGATGAGCGACTTGTCGTTGGCTGCGCACACGGGCGTCGTTCCTTGGGTCGTCTTGCTGTCTTGCCAAATGATGAACGATGAGATCTTGTTGGCGAAAGCGTCCGAGTTGAAGTTCTTCACGGCGGACTGGGCGTTGATGTTGTACGTCTTGGACGCGCCTTTACAGTCTGCATCCGCATAGAAGACGATGAAGGCGTTGCCGTCGCCGTTGGCTGTGCCCTTCGTGGGGAGACCCGTCCACGCCGCGGATGAGGCCGTTTTAGCGAAGCAGTCGACGTTGTAGCATTGCTGGGACTTGGATGCAGCCGCGGTGAGTTTTTCGCCCTTGTAATCGGCCTTCTTGTACAGATACACAGTTCCAGTGAATGGGGCCGGCGTCGGCGCGGGTGTCACTGGTTGAGTTGTAGAAGGAGCTGTCGTCACTGGTGCTGTCGTGGCTGGAGCTGTGGTTTCAGGAGGCATCGTCGTCGTTGGCGGTGCAGTCGTCTCAGGCGCTGGTGTGACTGGAGGCACTGTGATCGTGGTTGGGGCTGGTGTCTCGGGAGCAAGAGTCACTGCGGGCGCCGTCGTCGTTAGTGGTGCAATGGTTGTTTCCGGCTCAACAGTGACAGGATGTGCCGTAGTCTCTGGAGGCGCCGTAGTGCTTGGCGGTGCAGTTGTCTCAGCAGGCGCCGTAGTCGTTGGTGGTGCCGTAGTCTCAGCAGGTGCTGTGGTCGTTGGCGGTGCCGTGGTTTCTGAAGGTGCTGTAGTCGTTGGTGGTTCAGAGATCTCAGCAGGCAATGTAGTCGTTGGCGGTGCCGTAGTTTCTGGAGGTGCGGTAGTCGTCGGTGGTTCAGAGGTCTCAGCAGGTGCTGTGGTCGTTGGCGGTGCAGTCTTCTCTGGAGGTGCGGTAGTAGTCGGTGGAGCTGTAGTCTCTAGGGCTTCAGCACCAGGAGGCTCCGTAGTGATCGGCGGTGCAGTCGTCTCTGGGCCAGCAGTCTCTGCTGGTGCAGTTGCGGTGGGAGGAGCCGTCGTCTCTTGAGCTTCCGCATTAGGAGGTGCTGTAGTCACTGGTGGTGGTGTCGGCTCAGGACTCGTACTCGCTGGAGGCACAGCAGTCGGCGAAGGCGCAGTTGTCTCGTGAGCTTCTGCTCCTGGGGACTCTGTCGTCGGCGGCGGGACTGTCGTCTCTGAGCCCGAAGGCACTGTGGTTGGTGATGGTGTTGTAGGAACCAGAGTCGTTGGTCCCGGTGTCGTATCACTGACTGGTGGCTGGGTCGGAACTGTGAAGGTCGAGGGCGTGAGCGTGGTAGGCGTGACAGTCGTCGATGCCGGTGTGATCACAGGCGACTCCGACGGGATCACGTCTTGTTCGTTGTCCCCTTTGCAATACTTGCGGTGGTCCTCCTTCTTTCCGTACTGGTCGCCTTGCTTGTGCTTGCCTGCCTCCACCACGAAGAACACGCTCACTGCGACGGTGAACTGGAGAATTCTGCGGACCGACACCATGGTCTTCGGGGGAGCGACAGGATCGTGAGGAACTCTACAGAGTGTGTTGTACGACGCAAAGTCGTGAATGAGGACTGCACACAACCAAGTGCAGTACAGCGACCGGTCGACGGCACGGCGCCTACTAAGTAGTACCTGATCCTGACTACAGGGAGATAGGCATCGACGCGAAAGTCCAATCACACAGCGAATTGGACTCGCTTTTCGGAAGGGAGTGTTGCGGTTTCAGGCGCCATCCAGGAACATGGCAAGAAGCGTCCGATTCGCATCGAATGTTCCGCGCCGATGATAATTGCAGATTGGACTGTTTCAATTGTCCTTTCAGATATGTAGCCATCTGGCAATTATTGCAGTTTAAGGTAGGTTCGAAGACTGACCTGTCCTCATTTTCCACCTTGTTTTGTAAATTGGCGGCGAAGTTGAAGCGCACGACGCTGACTAGTTTGGGATGGAACTCGAGTGTTTCACGCAGCTCTTCGTGATGCAATCAATGCACTCTACCAGTACTCCGTGTATGGCGTCGGCCTTGGTTCTCAGTTGCAGTGCGTTTTACTTGCGTGAAGCTTGTTGGAAATGGAGTCCGTACTGTACTGTATTGGCTGAATCTGCTGTGCTGGTACACCAGCCCTATCGTCCGCCGCCGCTGTCAAGCTTCCATCAAGTTCAACGAGTTTGGCAGACAAACAGGATGCCACGCAGTCGCTGCGAGTCGTTGGATCGTGGAATGCCTACCATCCACGCACATTACAGTAATGTACATAGTCACACAAGTCAGTCACAGACCTGCGATTCTGCCCGCCGCAGCTCAACAAACTCGCACTGGATCTGCACCCTTTGCTGCTCCGGATCTTTTCCGAGTTGCCCCCGGGCCAAGGGCCGGGCAACTTGCCCGATGCACTACAGTACTGTTACTGTACTGTAAGTGCAACCGGTCCTGTTGTTGGCAGAGTCGTCACGGAGTGTGTGGGTGTGTGTAATGACCGTGGCCACGACTCAAGCTGGACTTCTTTGTGCGTCCGTCCGCCGCATCCACTGTCGGCAGTCGCCACCTGATGATGCCTCATGTGGTCAGCGCCGTCGTTGGATCGTGAGGCTACTTGGGCGTCCTACTGTCACCGTCCAGTTGTCTGCAAGGCCACTCTGGCTCTGGGAAAGGAAACCACCACACCAGAGCCCATGCACCGAGAAGCAATCACCAGTCTCGCGAGTCGCCACCCGCATCCATATTTAAGGGGAGACAACCTATTTTTCGTCTGAATTTGGGTCTTCATTCCATAAATTAAAAAATCCCCCTAATGGGTCTGGTTGTTCCTATGCGTGCTATCTACCATCGTGGGTAGTCGTCTCCACGCGGCTCTGCGTAGCTGGTGTGCTGCTGGGAGTTTGGTGATGACTGCTGCTTCAAGATAGAAGCGATGGACGGAAGTGGCGTCGGTGAATACTGCGCGGGGGCCGCGTAGTCCTGTTTGATCTGGACATTTTGTCGGTGGTCGTAAGAGCTCTGGCTCGTTGTCGTGGAAGCCCACGAATAGGTTTCGTATCGCTGCTGCGGTTCTGCCGCGTCGAGCGTCAAGGCGGAAGCCATCACGCTCTGCGGGTGGTAGCTGGTAGGCTGGGGGTAAGTTTGTGGGGCTGCTGCTGCTGCTGGTGCTGAGTGGGAAGCCGTCTCCGAACGCGTGGCGCGAAGAGTAGCGGCGAGCTCGTCGTCCGAAGGGGCCTCGCCCGTACGGATGTAGGCCTCGAGCTTGATGTGGAGCTTCTGCAGTTGGTCAGCGTACTGGCGACGCTGCTCCCCGTCAAAGTAGTGGACTTGCTGCTCCATGGACGCGATACTCTTCTGGAGGCCGATGATCTGGCGGTACGGCCACGACACGATGCCGTTCTTGCGGCAGATTTTCTTCAAAAGTGTCGTACACACGCCAAAGTAGTTGGCTGCGTCCTTGAGCGGCTTGCTGAAGTGGACCTGGAGCATGTTGAAGGTGATGTTACGGGAGGCGTTCGTGATCACAGGCCGGGAAGGGTCAGCGCCCGCAGCGTCTTCCGACAGATCGCGAGGCGAAGTGGCAGCGTCCCACAGGTCACTGTCTCTTCCAGAATCCCGCGAGGACGACGCCGCCCAGGAAGCGCGGCCGCCAAAGTCCGAGTCCTCGTAGACCACGGAGCGGCGGTGGTCGCCGCTTTCATCGTTGTGAATCAACGCTCGGATTGACGCCGAGGTGATCTGGACACTGCCGTACGGAGACGTCGAGTCGCTGGGGCGGCCCGACATGCTCATGTCGCTGTCGCCACGGCGGCGCTTTCGCTGGGACGGCGAGAGCACGGCGTCGAAGCCGTGGGCGTACACGCGCTGCTCCTGCATGGGTTCCTTCGCAGCGGACGACGCAACGTCGTCTTCGTACGGCAGGAAGTGTGCGCGCTTGAGTGTGAGCTTGGGGGACCGCGTGGCCATGGCCTGGTCGGCCTCTCGACTCGGCATTATCCTGTGTGGGTATCTTGGATCTTGGCGGTCGTATGGTAAAGGAGACCGTGACTCATCGCCGGGGAAGCCGCTGGAAGAGGAAAAGCCCGAGTTCATGTGGATCGACGGGAGACGCACGACAGCCATGAAGCAACACGATGCGGATGGGTGTGTGGTGGCCGGCAAATACGGGAATGAGAGTGGCGTCGGGTGGCCGTCGTCTTGGGTGGTTGCTCAGTTGACGTCCGCGTTCGTTTTTTTCGTTGGTAGGTACAGCACGTTGTGGCAACAACAGGTGGGCTGAGCGAGCCCGACTGACTGATGGACTGACTGATCGTGTGGGACTCGTCTCTGTGCCGTGTGTGTTCTGTTGTTCTTTTGTGGGTTTTTTTGCAAATCGATTTTCAGTGTTTTCGTTTTTTGTTTTTGTTTTTTGGTTTGGTTTTTGGCTGCAGCCTTTGAGCTTCTATCTTTCTGAGTTGCGTACAGTAGGGAATGTGAGTTGCGCAGTTGGCGGTTTCACTCGATCCACACAAAAATCCAAGAGGCCCTTCGGTGAAGAGACTCCTGAAGTCTGGGTAAGGGGAAGGGATCGGCGAGATCGAAGGGCGATTCGAATTGCTTGGTTAATGTTTTTTAGAGTCTCTAAAACGGATTTGGTTCGAAAAAGAGCGAGAGAAATTCAACCGTGAGAAAAAGGTCACCGAGTTGGCCCGTTGGTCCCACCTAGCGGCGAACAGAGACCGGAGAGGCATTTCCTCGAGGCCAGCCGCCAGCTCAAGCACTTCCACTCAGCGCTCCGACTCCATGGGTGTTGAGGACAGTGGGACGTGCCAGAGACGGCAGCTTCTGTATCAGGAAGACCGGCCAGCTGAGCAAGATGCACGATGCACGCTCAGGTTTACGAAGGTTACACTACTGTACCTGAGGTCTGAGAGCCGTGAGCGCTGAGACCACTACTCATAGGATCCAGAGTCAAGAGAGAGATGGAGAGGTACTATTGAACGATAGAGACAGTGACCGCAACGATGGAGAGGAGAGGAGCTGTACATTACGTGCTCTATGCTCTCGGCGAAGATCATTTGTCCTGCGTGGGCTGCAGGAAGACGTGGACGGACAATACGCTGGTTTCACATTACACGCAAAAGATCGGGATCTGGTGCCACCGAGTCGGTCGCTGCAGGCGTCCACGTGGTTTTGGGGCACGATCGTCCGATCCAGAGCCGTGCAGAAGCGATGCGAGAGAGACGCTCTTGTTGACAAGGCCCGTCGATCGCGCTGCTGCAATCCCACCTGTTCCGTCCACACTAACATTTTCCATGACCACGATGCGCATAGATGTGGACTAGGGGCCTCCGATCGTCGCATCGACCAGACAGTATCAGTGGCGCCACGATGTGACAGGTTGACCTGGTTGACGCTGGCATGGCATGGGCGTGTGCACACTTGCTAGCGTGGCGGGACCGGGACTGTAGCCCCCGACCCATCCATCCATGGAGTCAGCCAAGCATTGCTCTGCTGAGTGTAGCTGTTCATTTTAAATCCGCGAATGGATACTCACCCAGGCGACAGCAGTGCTGTGCAGACAGTAGCGACGACGCCATACCGGCGGTGGGTGAGGCAGCTGAAGAACGTTGGTGAGGCGTCCTTGCTGTTCAGCGTTGACTGCGATCGGCACGCGTTCTGTCGTGGGGACTGCCGAGGAATCATTCCCAGAGACGAGGCCTCCATCAGCTGCTTTGCCAAGATGAGTTTCATCCATTCCACGCGCTGGCGACAAATTGCTTTGCCGAAAGGATCGACGATATTCACCCATTGTTATCGCCCACTCAACACCTAGTGAAGCAAAGCTTCAGCCGCCTATTACTCCAGCCGTTTACTCACCGAACTGGACAGCGAGGATCTTGCATCCCAGGTGGTCGGTTTGACGGTGAGTTGTCAGCAAACTTCATTTAGGCTGGCGGACTATCGATCGGACATGTCTTGATGAGTCTCTAGCATCACTTGTGAACAATCAAACTTGGTCATTGATCGACTGAACAGCATTAGCGTCAGTGGGCGGAAGTTCGAGATGGACCCCATAACAGAACAGCCAACGAGGCCAAGCAGAGAATCTCACTGCCAGTGATGAGTACCGTACAGTTGGTACTGTACGTACGCAGTAAGAGAACCCGTAAGCATCACGAAGCTTGGACATGTTTTTCAGTTTACTGCTGTACAATAGTACTGCTGTCGCACCGTACACTGGCTCGATCACACCATACTATCAAGCCGTGATGCGTGCGTGTCACCTTACTCTTCACGAGTCGTGAATCACGACGCATTGCGGGTGAGTGGGCTTTGCCGCTAAACACCAAGCTTACAAGCAAGCAGCTCTTCCTCTTTTGGTACGATGTCACGTGGCGGTCGCCCTGTTTGTGCTCCACGTTGTATCTGCGCAGCGCCTTCCGTCGACAGCCGCCGCTCGGGTCAGCTTTGTTTCGCCACCCACATTCCGGCAGGCCGACGACCGAGAATGAAGGAGAGAAGACTCGCCGTCAAAGTGCTGACACTCACAAGGACAGATCTGTTGGTTTCTGCGGCAGCATCTGTGTGGCCTGTGCCTGCGCCGTATTTCAGTAAGTAACAGTGCTGGTAGATAGGAGCGCTGACCACATAGCGGCCAGAGACGTGGACAAGGGGTTCCCACCTTCTGAGTGTCCTCACGATGTGACAACACGCTTGCCACATCAACCGCAAGCAGGAAGCGCCACAGCGCTTAGAGCTCCTTTTTGGTGGACACAGCCGCGACGACTTCGTCATGTAAAATACGGTGTAAGTTACCCTGAAAGTTTCGACGTAAGTTTTTGAGGTAAGTTTCACGCTCCTGCGATCTGTTCACTTGCTGAAATAGTCCGAAGAAGGCCCGAATAGGCCGAAAAGGGCCGATGACGTCAAACATAAAGTCCGCAAATCCGGTCTGCCGCCAACAGTTCAAATTTGGTCCGATCTGCCGCCAACACTTCAAATTCGGCAAGCTTGTGAACAATGCCTCCGCTGCCAGCGACACTGCACGGAGCGTGGGAGATCAAGTCACGCCAGCGGCGGGCGGCGGGTCTCCACGGTGATTTCTGCCCGGACGATGAAGTAGCGGGTACGGATGTCGGCGCAAGCGCGACAATGGACGCGGATTGTGGCTTTGGTACGCATGTATACTTCGCCAGTGCTCTGTATCTTCACCTCACATTGATGGCGTGTCATGCAGTTGAGAAGACACAATACGAAACTCGTTCTAAGAAAGCCGAACCGATTCGAGAGACGCTTGCAAGTGCCGCAGAGGATGCAAACGCATACGGAGTACGAGTCATCTTGCCGTCGTTTGCATCCGTCGAGGAGAAAGAGTACAGCACGCAAGAAGAGCTCCTCGACAGCTTCTCGGAGTTCTGCGCACAGCATAACGTTGCCTACCGCGTACGCCAGTCTACGGGACGGGATCTTCGCAACGGGTGAGTACCTTGCCATTGATCACGGCATAATCACTGCTGATCATGCGTTGTGTGTTGCGTAGGCGTCTGTATGACCAATACACTACGCTGTTAAACACTTTCGCGACTGCTCGCAAAAAGTGGCTCGACGCGTGGGCGCAGGCCAAGGCGCACGCGAAGGAGTTGGAGAATGCGCGTGCGAAGGAGCTGGCGAGCGTCAAGATGCACGAGCTGGCCCTAGCGCAGGCGAACGCCAAGGAGCTGGCTCAGGACCTGGCGAAGGAGCCGAAGGAACCGACACTCGTGCAGCTGCCTCCTTCGATTTCGTATTCAGTTCGCACATTCGAGTGCATCCACGCCGGGAGACAGAAAGTGCGCACAACGGGACTGCGCTTCCACGCACTTACCCGTTACACGGGCTGCACTGCACGTATGACAGCGAGAGCCGAATCTTATGAAGTGAATGTCGGTGAGAGCGTTGAGGTCAGATGGAGGATAGTGGTCGACAAAGAGGTGCGTAACACGTAATACACTTTCTCATGTGAAGCCCATCCCTCACGTGTGAACTTGTGTTACAGAACACCATCCACAATCACCTGTGCACTGAGTCCAAACTCTACTCGTACCTAAACAACTCGAAGATCGACGACATCGCGATGTTTGGTCGCGTTGCTGCCCAGATTTCGGCCCAGGGAAACCCTGCCATTATCCGACATCAAGCCAGCTCAGGGCTGGGTACACCGTTTTCGTCGTGAAAGTATTCCAACTTCAAGCACTATCAGATGGGTGCTGTGGAAGCCGGTAAGAGTCTCGACGAACTTAAACGAAAGTTCGAGTCGGTGAGCGGAAACTGGTGCAAGGTGATGAGAGACGAAGGTACCAAGATGGTGCGGGGTATACTGTTCCAAACGGCAATCCAGCGTGCTCAATTCCAGCAGTATAGCGACAGTCTTATACTAGACTGGACGCACAATACGAACAATCTAGGATTCCACCATGGTACGCTCTTGATGATCTTCTCTATACGCTTCGTGTCTGACTCATGTTGAACCTTTCCCTTTAGGGTCACTCCTTGCGACGTCGGCAACAGGAAAAGTGTCACTCCTTGCGACGTCGGCAACAGGAAAAGGACTACCTGTATTCGACTTCCTTTGTCTCTCTCAAGGAACGGCAACACTGATGACAGTACTCGACACCTTCGTCGAGAACAATCCAGGCGCGCAGGCCAAGGTGAAGTCTTTCGTCATCGATAAGGATCGCGCAGAATGGGCAGCTATCCGCGCGGTGTTCCCGCACTCGCGTGTCGTGCTCTGCCAATTTCACGTAGTGAAATGGTTTAAGGGCTGCATGAGCAATCGGGACTACAACATCGAGGATAAGAACCGCAAGCCAGCGATGAAGATTCTGCGGGCGATGGTGTACGCCAAGTCGAGTGCCGAGTTCAAGCGCTGCAAGGGCCTGCTCCACAGTCTGTTGAACAAGAAGAGCCACCGCCCATTCCATGCGTACATAAAGCGTCGGTGGTACTCTATGAAGGAGCAATGGACAGATTATCGGCGTGGCAAAGTCTTCACGGCCGGGAACACGACATCAAATCGCCTCGAATCACATTGGAAACAGCTCAAGGCTGGACTTGGCAAGCGACGCAGGATCGACGCGTGCTTTGAAGCTATCGTGATGCGCGGGCGTTCTATTCTCAGTCGCGAACGAGACGAGTTGGCCGAGTACACGTCGAAGAGTCGGATGTTTCCTGGTGTGCGCAAGTATGTTCAACGCATCCTTCGATGCATCAGTGCATCTCGAGGCGAATTTGTTCGTCGCCAGTGGGATAAGTACGCCGCTCACCCCGATTGGTTTCAAGCACGCATCCCGGAGGGCGATGATGAGAGCAGTCGTGTCTACAAGGTCTCGGTGAAACAACAGCCCGACGAGGAGCATGATGTGAGTTGTTCAACCACATCCGAGTGGTCATGCTCGTGTCGGTTTGCGGTCACGTACGGTCTACCGTGTCGACACCAGCTCTATGTGGGGCTGTCACATCAGAAGTTGATGGAGTTTCCAGTTTCGGCAGTGTCTACGCGGTGGAGGATGACAGAAGCAGCGACCCTTGTCGGCGACCTCAACACCGCAATCGATCAACTCGCTGCAGTGCGCGTATCTGTACCTGGTGTTGAGGAAACAACAGTCATCTGACCAGCCATCTCGACGAATGATCAGAAGCTACCGCCTCGTCCGAAGGCAGTGTCACACATCTACGTTCGCAACAATGAGCGCACGGACGCACTGGTGGTGGATGCGATCTATAAGCGCAATCATGTAAGAGGGCAGTTGGCGCACGTAGTCCTGCCAATGATGGAGCTTAGCACGCCTCGCTTCTGGCACTTCTCGCAGATCCTGGAGGATCTCTTGTCTGCCTTCATCGCTTCGACGGCCGCCGCATCACCAGTGCATGCTCCGCCAGTGCCATCGCAAACCGAACAGCACAATCAAGAAGGTGTGGATCCAGAGGAGGGGGAGTGTGACCACGACGTGCGTGACACCGAGAGCCGAGGCACAGACCCAGCGAAGCTAGATGGCTGTGAAGACCAACTGAGGTCCCCGAGCGAGGGCGGGTGTGAACGCGAAGTGGAGGCCAGTCTGGTCCCACACCGTCTGCGGCGCATACTGAACGACGAAGACGAGATTGATGAGGATGGCATCTACTCTAGTAACTTCCTCCCACTTGAAGTTGCAGTCGATGCAGACGAAGACGATGATGCAGATGAGGAAGACCTCGTCGACGTTGGTGAGAAGGTTGTGCTGCCAGTGCCGTTGGTGAGAAGGTTGTGCTGCCAGTGCCGTTGGTTCACGTCCACTCGGATACCCACAGCCTCCTCGACGCACAACTTCCTTCTGTGGATACGTCTCTCTTCGATTATTTCGTGCTCGGCTCGCCCGCAGCAGCGCCACGCTTCCCAAGTTTGAGTCACGACGAGCATTCATCGCATCTCGATGCTATCATGGCAGATCTCGATGGAGATTTTGGGTTTTCTATCGACTCGGTCGACAGTCGCGCGTATTGTGAGGCCGTGGCGACCGCAGTCGTGTCTTCATCCCAGCCGTCTATCGGAACACAAATACCGATGCCCTCGCACGTTGATGGGCAAAGGCTACAACAGTCCCAACAGCACAACCAAGTACGGCGGCGTCACCCTCGAGCGCGTGCGAGATTGTGGCTTCTCAACACTCCGCAGGAGTGAAGCGAAACGCCTCAGAGAGTGTGGATGATGGTCTGCGCTTCAGTGGCTACCTGCCGCCAGCACGTCGCGGTACTCCAAAGCAGAATCGACAGCAAGCAGCCACCAGAGGGCACATTGCCGCCGTCGTTACCCGCAGTGACTGTCCATTGTCTGTTGCCGACTTCAACACCGTCCTCCAGTTCTCCAAGCTGGCGGAGCTCAACGAACTGTTGCAGCAATATCCTGTTCTCTACACAGAATCACTGTTCGAGAAGCGAGCTGTGCAAGTGCAGTGTGCATCAGGTTCGGTGGCGGTGCTACACTTCTTCTTGCCATCGGTAGTGGAGGCGAGAATCCGATCTGCAGTCAACGACGCCAAAGCCGCAAAAGGCGAGCCATTCTTGGCGGAGGCGAGCTTCCGCCACGCGGGCAAGAGCGTCTTCGGTGATAGTCAGCTCTCGGCCAAGATCGTGGGCATGGCGCAGGTTCTCAACGAGTAAGTGGCGTATCGTGGACCCTACATCTGTGAACGCCTTTTTAATATGTGATTGCTGTGTAGGAACGGATTGCTCGAGCTGGGTGCTGCTGGGTCGCTCAAGAGTCTACATGCAGGCTACAGACGCGATGGTGACTGGATTCGGAACGATCCCAAGTGGGAGAAGACCAGCTCTGCAGCTCCACTACCGTTCCTCGACGACTACGCAGCTGAGTTCGAGAGTGGAGATACATCACTTGGCGTTGAGGGCATGCGCGAGGCGGTCGCGGCAACTTTGAGCTCCTATTGCCTCCGCACGACACTGACAGTTCCAGGTAGGAACCCCACGACTGGCGATGTCCCGAAAGTGAGAACATCGTCCGTTCCGCTGCATGGACTTGTTGGACGACTACGTGGAGACGAGTGGCTCAACGACACCGTTGTCAACTTCGTGCTCAAGCTCTTCGCGAGCAAGTACAGCGACGTCAGCGTAATCGACTCGCTCACATGGGAGACTCATGCAATTCCAGCCGACTTCCTCACACTGCAGCGTCTTCTCGTGTACCCTGTGAACTTCGACAACAAGCACTGGTGCGTGATCTGCGTCAAGTTCGACTGGGAGAAGCCTTCGGCCACCGCGCACGCGTATGACCCTCTCTGTAAGGGGGCGTATGATAAACGCCTGGAGGACATGTGGGCGTCTTGGTGCTATCCTGTGCTGAAGAAGTGGTTCGAGCGCCAATTGTGTGGCACAGCGCCGTCACCGGAATGCCAACGCAAGACGATGGATTCAGCTGCGGTATCTACTGCATTTCCCATGCCCTCAGCTACATGTCCAACGAGTTCACGATGCAAGAACTCGCTACACTCTCTCCATCGAGACTTCAAGTCATGCGTCAACGTCTGATATACGCCATTCTCACGAAGGCACGAAGGCTGTTGCTCGTGTCGACGAGGGCGAAGTCGAACGAGCGATAGAGCTAAAGGCCTCGTTCCGCAGATACGCACTCAGTACGCAGGAAACACCAGCGCCGACGAGTCGTTCTACGCGCTCAACTCGCTCAAAGAAGTAGGCTGAACACGTATAGAAACATAGGGAAGAAGGAAATACATAACGAATCAAAGAAGCAAAGGCACTAGGTGTACGGTCAGAACGAAGCGAGAAGCCGAGAAGAGCTCTTGGAATGACCGCGTATATGAAGGAGCAAAGGAGCAAAGGAGCAAAGGAGGACAATAGTATGAAAGGAAGATAGGAGCAAAGAAAGGATGATAGGAGCAAAGGGGAAAAGAGGCAAATGATTTTGACTGGAACGCGAACCATTTCCCTTCTTCCCTCCTACTAGCTTCCCGTCAACCTATCATGAAAAGGTCAAGCCCCGAGATCATCTACGTCCACGGCTCCGACTCCGACTCCGATGCGGACTCTGATGCGGACGTGAACGAAATCCTTGCGTCCGCGCCTGTGACGAGTGCGACGCGCTCAGCGAAGGCAAGACCCCGATTTTCTCTTCCACCCGCGATTCCACGCGTATCGGACGAGCGGTCTGATAAAGAGAAGCCTGACCCCAGTCCAGTCACCGTTCGACCGATCAAACTGGTTCGTCGCAACTGTACGGCACGCGATCTGTTCGGAACCAAAGGTGCAATCGCACTGCCAGCCTGGAGTCCGTCACGCCCACTCTACGCGTACTTCGAGTCGCCAATCAAGATCACGCGACACCAAGGAGTCGACGACGACTCAGACTTCGAGTCGCCGATCCCCAAGCCGGCCATTGCTCCACTCGGCTGGTCTCGGCATCACGAAGCGCCAGTGACAACTCATGCGGCGTCAAAACAGGCGACACCGGGAGACGACTCAGACTCGGACTACGTTGAGTCGGCCCGCAAGGCCAAACCAGACACGTTTCAGCGCTCATCACCAATCCACTTGCGAACAATGTTCGACACGGTGATGTCCGTGGTGTGGAAGGGCGACCATCACACACATGAACGCGTGCTGAGGACACACGTCGAACTCACAACTACCAACGAAGCCAACCACGCTACCCGCAAACCCAACCACGCCAACCCAGCACCAATACGTCGCTCCACCGCCGAGGAAACTAAGCATCCGACGCGCGCCCTCTGAAGACATGTCCCGAAGTACCAGCGTATTACGAGGGAAGCCGCCTTGAGCCAGCTCAATGGCCGTCAACTATTGCCCGTTTCTCAATGTTGACCCTGAGCTTATGTGTGGGTGTGACGCGCCGGGATTAGGCGACTGCCGCCACGGAACCTGCACCAATGCCAGAGATGGAATCTTTTGCGACGTGTACTGCTGCCCTTTCAGTGGCAACTGCGGGAATGGCCTGCGTGAGTCGACGTCAATCCGCCTGATGCGAGATCTCGACACCGACGAGCTGATGCTGCAGGCAACGGAGCGTATCGAGAATGGCGTCGTCCTCGGCGAGTACCTCGGAGAGCTCTCGCTCGAGACTGGTAAGCGTAGCTCAATCCTGTTCCGCCGCGCAATCCGCATTAGATTCCCCGGACTATTTTGTTCTATTGCATCCTTTTCTGGCCTATTGTGTATTTTACGATATTTTCTGTCCCTTCGGAATATATTCTGCGGACTATTTTGTACTATTCCAGCCTTTTCTGGCCTATTGTGTATTTTACAATATTTTCTCCTGCTACTTCAACGAAGCCCGATTTATTACAACCTATTTTGGACAATTCGTTTTAAAACCCGTAAACTACTGGTCGGAATAGGAGGAACGAATGGCAAAGTACCATCAGTACATAAAACGTGCGAAATAGTCCCAAAACAGAAATAGGACTGAACAGTCCGACGATTTCGTGGTGGTTATGCACACCAAATAGGAGCTCTAAGCCCTCTCAGGAAGCGCAACTACTGCCCACTGTCCCCACTCACACAGACAACGCTGTGGTTTTGGAAGCTGAGTGCTGAGTGCCTGCAGGCTGTTGCCGTGCTGAGAGCTGAAGCTTCTGGAAGAGCAGCTGGGTGGCGGGTCACCTGGCTCTGAGATATAGAGTCGCGACGTGCAATCGTGACGGTCATGCGTCCAAGTAACGTGATCTTGGCGGCGATTCAGTGCGCACTTCAACGAACCCACTGGAAGTTCTGGAACACGGCGCTGATTGCACACCGACTCACTCGCCTAACGACGACGGCAAGCAAGCGGTTGTGTCCGGATTCCGCTGCACTGGATGTTATCATGACATTGCCATTGCGTGATGTTGAACCTTGGCATGTCGCGAAGGGAGCTAGCTCTTCACTTCACTGTGCTGACAGCACCGGGCTGTAGAGGTCACCAATCCAGCATGGGTAATGCATGAGACTCTGGATTCCCGAGTCTCTAAACCATTTTGTACCGAGTCTCCTTTGCGGGTGACTGGATGGATGAATGTATTTGGTTATGGCCAGAGAGATGCACTTGCGCTGCCGCCGAAGAGCGAGACGGACATGAGCTTCTCATCGCGCTTCAGACGGTCGAGCAGCACGAGGCACTGCTCCTGGAGAGCTGCGTCCGAGGTGCGCGTCGCGGCGCAGGCCAGCGCGTCGAACCACACGAAGAGTCGGTGGTCTTCGGTGCACAGACCCATATACAGTGCGCTGTCCGTGCGATGCATGGCGATGCGAGCAGCGATGCGGCTCTGGAGAGACGGTAGTCTCTTGCCCAGCACCTGACTGTCGAGTCCAGAGGAGCGGCTTGGTGGGTGCATGCGGTGCTGCAGTCGGGCGTAGTGATCCACCAGCTGCATGTGAACGGCGTCGTCCTCGCTGAACGGGAACTCGAGAAGAGGCGCCGCGCACTCGCCAGTCAGCTCATTCTTGAACACGAAATGGTGTAGTAATGGCAGGTCACGATGCGGTCTCCACGTGGCGTGGTGGGCAACCGACTCGCTGACACGGGCAATCGCTCCGGACTCTTTCAGGTTTTGCTCAATGAACGTGCGCTTGGCCTGGAAATAGTGGAATTGCTCGGGCGACTGCTGTGTACTCAGCATCACGAGTGCGATGTCTTGTACAAGGAAAGCCACGTAGGCGTGTAGAAATCCACTGGATATTTGATTCATGCAGAAGCATCAAGGTCAGTACGGTTGGAGGGAGTCCCACCTATCACATCATCGATATCGTTGACGGTCTCACCTTGCGTTGAAAGAGGGAAGGCAGACTGGCATCCACGTCTCCGACTTGGTGAAGGACGGTGTCTCGTAGATGAAGTTTATCAGCAGCAAAAGATCTATAGATCATGCCAAATAATTGGTCGTGAATCCCTCAACCGGAAGCATTTTGGCAGAGGTTGAGGAGCCACTTACCGTCGACAAGGATGCTGAACTGCTTCCGCATGGGTTGTGCGATGGAGACGACCTTACTAGCAGCAAGAAGTACACCACACACCATTCCACGGGCTTCTGGAGACTGTGTCGGGTCGTACTCGATGGTCTGCGTGATCTCTGCTCGGTCCTCCGGATCCAAGCGAAGGAATGGCAGGCCGAAGTCCTTGAATCGGAACACGGGGTCACTGAGCCACTTGGAAGTGAGCCCACATACGACTCTGTCCGTGCCGATGAGTAGCTCTCGTAGGTCGTATCCTGGTTGCTTCCGAAGCACATCCAGTCCTCGGTTGCTCAACACAAAGACGATCTGTGTGTGCAGCAGTCTCAGCAGACGCTCCAGACAATCACGACCCAGAGACGGACGGCGCGGTGATGCTGCCAAGTCGTCATTTTCGTTTGGTAGATCGCGCACGATCACAGCGTACGACAGGATTTCTTCAACGGTGTGGAATACACACAGACAGCCGTCTGTCTCAATGGCTTGGAGATCGTCGTGCTGCATACAGTTCACGAACGAGAGCAGCCCCTGAAGCGAGCTCACGAACGAGTGCGTGCCATCTTCTTGGTCGGAGGAGAAGAGCGCCGTATGCGCAGGCTTCTTGTAATGGTAGATCGGCTTGCCCGATGAACTGCAGACCACGACCTCCACTTCCATTTTCCTCCTTTCTTTTGTCTCTGCTGAAATGGAAGATCGACAGAGAGAAAGGCTAGCAGGCTAGACTAGTCGAGGCTAATCAGTGGAATTTGTGGAATTTTACATTGAGCGCAAAAATAATGAACGGAATCTCGCAAATTCATTCTCAGCAGTTTATGGTACTGGGGGCGACAAGCAAAGGTAGACGACGCTACACTACACGAACAAACTACGACTTCTACGACTGACTGACTCACTACATAAAGTGCGTTTCTACATCAATACACTGTGCGAGGTGGGGTCCATGCGATCTGGACTCGACTTCTAGCACTGGAACGAGTGGGTTGGCGTGGCCACTCGAGGGGTGTGGGCAGCGTGAGCAGCCAGGAGCGACGCGATCGATGGCAACCGAGAGATCGTCGGCGTCTGGCAGGCGCCTGACTCAGCCATGCGTGGAGACGGGTGGTACGACGAGTGCATCACTGGGCTCTGGTACATTGGCACTGGGTTCTCACGGGCCGTTGGCGTCTCCAACACTGGGCGGGTTTGTGACGAGTTGACTGGGTTAGACACCGCCGCAGCAGGAGTTGAAGCCTTTGGCGTGTTCAGCTCACTCATTGGAGAGCAAGGCACGGACATGACGAGCTCGTGGAAGGCACTCTTGCCAGTGCCGTCGGGCCCACGAAGGATGGCAGCGAGCTTGTCCTTCTGCTTCTCGAGGTGCTCGATGTACGAGCGGCTCTGGGCCTCGGACTCGCACGAGCGCAGCGCCTTCTCGATCGACCAAATGCTCTTGCGGAGGCCGCGGATCTGGCGGTGTGGCCAGCGCGGCACGCCGTTCTTGCGGCAGATCTTCTTCATGAGCGTCATGCAGATACCAAACATGGCCGCGACTTCCGCAAGCGGACGGTCGAAGTGTGGGCGCAGCAAGTCAAGCGTGATCGACTTGGTCGCGTTCGGGATCGTGCGGATTCGCTTCTTTGAGATCGACGGGCTGCACGACGCGTGTGGGGAACGCACAAACGCAGGCGACATCGCGACGCCGGACGGCGACAGCATCATCGGGCGGTGGCCTGGCGGCAGCATCATCATCACGGGCGTGTGGTGCATCGCGTGCATGCTCTGCTGGAACTCGCCGTTGCGTGGCGTGGTGGAGGAAGCCGCGAGTCCGATAGGAGGCAGCGACATACGCTCACGAGACGCCATGCTCGGGTGGCTCCACTGCGACTGGTACATTTGTATGGTGGTGCTGTGAATGATTTGATTGATTGATCCAGTTGATCAAGTCGTCGTCGAATTCCAAAGTGATGAAAGTCCAGTGATGAAGAGACCACGTTGTGATTTTGTTGGGGGTTGATTGATACTGTGGTCCGTCGTCGTCCAGCATCCGGACTTTGGATCCGGAGTCGCGGCCACAATCCGTGTTCAGCTGATCCGGAAATCCGGAGACCGATTATACAGACAGGAAAAGGCGCTGGACGGGATCTCCTAGCGGCATCGCCTTTGTTCCACGAGTCTCTGCACCTGTCGCCGGACATTGCGAGCCAGCGCCGTCCCAGCAGGCGTGTCTCTCCCCATGGTTGTTGCGCTCATGGCCATGAGTTCCCGCGATCGGTCACACCAGATGGTCGGGTTGCCCCAGTCAAGATGCCAGCTGGACGCATGGCTTGTCACCACGATTCCGAGCCAAAGTCTATTCTAATCCGACACTGGCGGCAGCGAGCCAGGGTGAGCCATGAGTTGCACGAAAACCAGCCGGTGCACGACCACTTGGCGTTTGTATGGTGGCAAGCGTAGCCATCTGCCTCTCCCGCACCCGTTGGCGTGGTGGCTCGTAAAGTCACTTCAACACCTCCCACTCTGATGACTGTGAGTTGAGGTGTCCATCGAACCCATTCGTGTCTCCACCTGAACTCTGACTCTTTGGCTCATAATCCCTACTATACACGAGTTTCATACACTACAGTATGGAGATGCCTGTACCTCTCCAGAGACCTTTACACGGAGGGGCACAACCTATCCAACGCGCGACTCGTATGCACAGCGTCGAGAGTTAGTTGACTGTGAGCCGGTTTGATTGTACCACGCGTCGGCGCGAACGGCAGCCGTATCGCACCGATCATACCCGGCCAGCCAGCCCCCGTCGCTTTACACTGGCGCTTCTCAGGGGCGTGTTCAAGGATCCGAGACAGAAGCCGCTCCTCCGCAAGACGAAATGATCAAGAACGGCAGGCGCCAGTGGAGAAGCACGCAAGTCGTGGCGGTCGTTGGCTTCTACTCGCACTCGTACACTAGAAATGTGGTGGCGAAAGACTGAACTGCAGCAATGTGATCACTTCAACGTGGAGGAGCGGTACGGAGGAGGCGCGCCTGTTGCCACAGCCACACGAAGAGTGGGGACTGCACGCCCGCCTTTTAGCGGGGAAGACGTAGTTCTTTTTTTTCACTTGTGTGACTAATAGCTTACCGGTACTACAATCATATACCGGTATGTCACCGGCTTCTTAAAGAGGTACACTTCCCACCTTCCACGTGTGCCCGGCTTGATGACCGAGGTGATCAGCTTTCTCTCCCATATCTCCCACGCAAAGAATCTCGTTCCCATCTCTCTGAAGTAGTGGATAGATGTACAACTTCCTATAATAAAATATTCCAGCAGTGGTAGCGACGAAGAAGAATAATTACATTCACTGTACACTCTCATCTATTGTTGCTGTTGCGCTTCAACGCTTTTACTGCAACATAAGCCCTCCTTCCAAGTGACTCTCCTCATAGTTCTAAAGAACTACGAATTATCGAAGGTGTATCCACCAGACTGTCACGGAGTGGGGACTGTGATCTTTTGTGAGAATGTGTGGACCATGTTCATCTGCACAGATGACATCAGCGATCTGCGTCCCTGCTGAAAGCACGATGGATATGTGAGGCGAAGTCTCAGATCTGCACTGGTCTCAAATGAGAACCGAGCCTCTGTCTTCAACCATTGAGCTGGATGGGGTAGTAACGACTCCAGCGCAAAGGTTATGTACTTCCACGCCACGATCTTTTAGTTTTTCCAGACGATGCTATGCTAATGAGATCTAGAGGCATGGCATGCGGCTTGTATGTGGTCGACTTCGCGCGGGGCCGTGTGATTAGCACCTTATGCCACATCCGGCGGTTCATCTCGGCGGGCACATGATACAGTGGTGGATGCGAGGGAGCTGGTCGTCATTCCAGTGGAGACGATCTGTAGGGGCTGGTCGGTCTGACGGCAATGTGGCCTTGCATATTTTCTACGGAGGGGGTGGTTGAGCACCAGGCGTGGACTCATGATGGCTGCATGCAGCGACGAGTCCGAGTCCGTGAGCTCCCTTACTACTCGCCTCCTTTTCCTCGACGACGGTTTGTCCTCAAGCGTGGTCTGAAGTTCAGACTCTGAACACGACCGGGATTAGAACTCGATCGCCATATTTCATGTCGAATGCAAGCGTCTCGAGTGGAGATCGATTTACCCGCGTTTTGGTGGTGGTGGTCTGTGTGATAGTATCTCTAGTGTGTTGTCTACTGCCCATAGCCACTCGTGGACGAACAAAAAGTACTGGCCCTATATCCCCCAACGGATCATGACTCGGTTAACATGCAGTTGATGGCCTCGTCGTACTGCCGGCGCGACTGAATCCGGACAGAGCTGTATTATTCCATGGTCGAATTGCGTGCCCTGCCAAAATGCGATTGGTGCAGCACGCAAACTTCACAAAAGGCAACTTGGGCAGTTAGTGTAACCTGCCTGGCAGTCAGTTAAGAACCGCCGTGGGATTTGTGACACCTGGCAGCCCAACAGTCAATTGAACTTGAAGTTGGCGTCTGCGAACCTTCAAGTTGCGGTGCCTCTTCGCCGAACTTGAACTCAGGGCGTCAAGTTGAGCTACTCTCTCGTTCTTTCGAGTTTATCTCCGGACCCCATTTGCCTTAAAGCAAGGCTCAAGCCGCCACAAGTTCCTGGACAGGATGAACCGATCTTCACCCTACATCGTTAGGTGACTGCGTACACAGTACATTCAGCTCTTACTGAACACTGTGCTGATGCGACGCGTGCAGTCTACATGGACGACATTTGGATTTTTGTCGACTCGTGTAGGATTCCACCGCACAATTGTCGCGACAAGACGTGGGTCTGCGGCTTGACGCTGATCTGTGACAAAATCATTTTATGGAGGTATACATCATATGAAATGAGGTACATATTGCATACAGTCTACTTTCTTCTTTGAGAAGTATATCCATTTTGATGGGTTGAAGTTCGTCGAGATGACGCACGTCACAGGCAGATGTTGGTTGGTTTTCCTCGCTTTTTTCCACGCTCCTGTGCGAACGGCTCTTATCATAGGACATGAATCTGGACGCCATCACCTGTATAGCTCTTCGCCCCGTCGTTTAACTCTTCATTTTGCCAGCTCCAGCACACGCCACGTCACCATGAGCGCGACTCCAGCACACACTGCACAGGCCAAGGACGCGAACGCCTCAGCCGGCCAGGCTCTCCAGCCTGCAGGCGCGTTCCTCTCGCAGCACCAAGCTCCACGCCGCACATACACGCCACCAATGACGATTCCTCCTCCGACCACCACAGCCGTACCACAGGCAGCCAATTCCTCCGTGAACAGCGCGGCAGACAGCTTGTTCCTCGCAGCGATTCGCCGCGACCTGCAGGACAACTCACCGAGCTGGGACAACAATGGCTGGTTCATCGGCGACGATAGCGACGATGAGGACGACGACGAAGACTTCTATACATCGATGCTGAATCCGTACACGCGCGCGCCGGAACCTGCGCCTGCCATATTGAACGGCTGTGCTCCTGCGGGCTCCTTCGCCGGCTTCTCGCCAGAAACCCCATCGAATGAGTTCGTTCCCTTTGCAGCAGCCTTCGGAATCCCCAGCGCAAGCCATGAAACGATCCGTCGAGAAGGAAGCCTCATCTTCGCCATGGAAGCGTAATTCATACTACCTGCGTCATTGTCAAAGTCAACACTAAAGTAAACGCGCACATATTTAACACCTTCATTGACCTGGTTGCCTCTCTGTCGTTCATCATGTGGGGTCCTCTTTCCTCCTCCCCTCTCTTGCTCGACATGTAGGCTGAGCGGGTGGGTTTACTCGGTCCCTAGACTCAGCCTGCACATTCGCAAACCCACCCGGCCCAACTAATTGACCATCACTCTGCGATTGACTGGGTTACTCTTCTTCCGCGGGTTACACCCCGCCACCAGATAAATTACCGGTTTTCCCGCGAAGATTGCCATGCGGCAAGCCCAGTGGGAAAAGAAAGATGGAGCGACAATATGGAGATCGTTCGAAATAAAAAGCTTTCTATATTCGAAGCGTCGCACGCGCGAGCGCCACTGGCTGCTGGCCGCAGGATCCGCGACCCTTCCAAAGATTTGACCAGCAGCGGTCGCCTTTCAGTCGAAAGATCCGCTGCGCGCCGGAGCCAAACGCAGAGGAAACGCGAGCGAGCGAGCGACGAGAGCGAACGGAAAGCGAGACAACCAAGCGAGCGACAATCGACCTGTGGGCGGTGTGCACGCGAGCTCGTGTGAACCGACAGATCAAGGCAAAGAGGAAGACGAAGAAGAACCGGCATCCAAAGGCGGTGTTGTGAGTGACGCAGTGTAACCAAGCGACCAAGAAGAAAGCGAGAACAAGCGATTCGAAAGCAACAGCGCGAATGAGATTCTGGAGCGTACTACTCGGTATGTGGCGTAGTAGAGTCCATGGACTCGGTATGCAAGTGGCTGATGAAGTGAGGTGTCCTTTGTAGGTGTCGTGGTGGCGCTGCTGCTCGTGTTTGAAGACCAAGTTGCCGCAGGCAGTGAAGCCGGTGCGGCAGTCCAGCCGAACGATGAGGCGCAGCAAGCGCAGGTGCAGCAGAAGGCCCAGCGTCCGGGAACGCGTCGCCTACTGCAAAACACGGTCAAGATGCCGTCGCCGCACGACCCATTCATGTTCGGTGCGTTGTGCTCTTGTTGTTGGGACAGTCTGTGTGATGAGGTTTCGTTACTGATCGAGTATTTGTGCAGACAACCGCATGGTCGGAGAGGCGATTGTGGAGAGCCACCCTGTGTACGGCTCTGCGTCGCTGTCGATTCGCTCCGGGAAGTCGTACCGCACGGTGAGCTTCGTCGGTACCGGTGGAGCCCTAGTCGGAGCGACGCAGATCCCGACATCTACTGACGCAACGTGCGTGCCTCCTCTCACAACGTGATATGTTTACTTCGCCTTGTTGTGCTCACTCGTGGTGGTGGTGTTTGCAGGAAATTTGTGTCTGTCGGGGACGTCGCGTTTTTCAATCAGAAGGATGCGCGTACGGTGATCAAAGTTACGCCGACGGAGCTGTGGGTCGACCAAGGACTGCAGCACCCACTGGCAGGCAGTGAGAGCATTGAGGTCCGGAAAAGTCTCCTCATGATGACCGAAGACACCTCTTTCCAGGGCTCGATCAACTCGCGAGGATTCAAGCTGCACTCACGTGACGATACAACTAACGTCGCGCGGGCCCATCAAACGCTTCACATTCGACACTTCGCGGATTACAGCAGCATCAAGTCGCGACAGTTGCCTGGCAATGTCTCCGTTGACTTTGGAAGCGACAAGGTGACCACATCGCAAGATCTCACCTCGTACCTCTCGCCGAGCCAGTTTATTCGACTTGCCGGTGGATCCTACATTGTGGACCCGACGCGAGAGATCTCCTCGTCATTCTTCTACTTGGATCGACGATACGCAGGACCCAGCTACGATGACCTTCCGATATTCGTTGATGGCGTGGGAACGGGAGTGCTGTTGGAAATCAGAGGACAAAGTGGCGTCACGGGGGCTGCAAGCGTGGATGCCGTGGCGAGTGGCGACGGCGCGACCAATTCGACGGAAGTCCACGTCAGCACATCATCCAATGGCGAACTGGTAAGGCGTATCCGTATCGACCACTTAGGCGTCCACCTTCTTGGGAACACGACGAAGATCACCTCAGAGGTCGACGAGATCGCGATTGAGTCGTCCAGCACTCTTTCTCTGCGAAGTGGTGCCCACGATAACAGCAAGGGCTCCAGCTTGTTGATTGCATCCGGTGACTCGACCTTCCAGAAGGGCGGTGATATCGGAATTGCAACAGGCGGAAGCAACTCGTCTTCATCGGGATCCTTCGCAGTGTCCACCTCCCCGGTTCAAGCATCAAGAGCTGAGTCAGGTGGAATCTCGCTTCAGTCCGGAGTCGCAAGGCACGCTGCATCTGGCTCCGTTGAGCTCGCCAGTGGAAGTTCAAATGAAGGACAATCTGGCGATCTTCGCGCTTCAACAGGACTAGCCACTGGATCTGCCAGTGGTAGCATTTTCCTCACAACTTCAGCAGCAACCGGTGGTACCGGTGGTTCCATTGAGCTATCAGTCGGCGATGGTGATACTGGTACTGGTGGGGATATTGTCGTTGCCGCTGGAAGCGTCTCATCAGCTCTCGCCGGTGGTGGTGTGCTGATCTCCAGCGGTGGCGGGCCCACAAGCGGTGGTGTTGTCGACATTTCAGCGGGCCAAGGTGATGAAGTTCTTGGCGGAGATGTGCTCGTTCGAAGTGGAAGCAGCTCCGCCGGAGCCAGCGGCGACGTCTACCTTGCATCCGGTATAGCCGGAACGGAGGGCTCGAGTGGCTCGTTGTTTCTTTCAACTGGAAGCACCGCAGCCAACGACACCGGGTCAATATTGATGAGCACTTCCGACGCTATTGGTGGTAAAAGCGGCGATATTCGAGTTCATGCTGGCTTCGGCGACGCGGAGTCCGGTGGGCGTGTTGAGCTCCATAGCGGCAACAGCACACATCCTGAGGGGTCCGGCGGCTCGTTAAATGCTCACGCTGGTCATGGAACGACGTCTGGTGGACGTGTTGATGTTTCTGGAGGGTCAGCGGTGAGTGGCGTCGGTGGCAACGTACAACTCCTTACCGGAACTGGAGATGAAGCGATCAGTGGAGACCTCGTAATCGGCTCGGCTGCATCGGGCGTCCAGAAAACGAGTGGTTCAGTCGCGCTTTCAACTGGAGTATCCAGCGGCGGAGACTCCGGAAGCATCCAATTGTTCACTTCAAACTCGGTAAAGGGTTCAGCCGGCTCAATTAAGCTCAAAGTTGGGCTTGGCGGCGCGGAAGGCAGTGGATCGATCTTCGTCGAGGGTGGCGCGAGTTCTCACGCCGCTGGAACGGGCGGATCCGTGAACGTTGCTGGCGGTACTGGCATCACTGGTGGTGACGTTGAAGTATCGGGAGGTGAAGGTTCAACAAGTGTCGGCGGTTCAATCAGCATTTCAAGTGGAAATGGATCTTCTGCCTCAAGTGGTGATGTTGTTATTGCCAGCAGCTCCGCGGGTGAGAAGAAGACGAGTGGAGCAGTCTCGCTGTCTACTGGAGATTCAAGCGGAGGAGATGCCGGTCGTCTTTCGTTCTCAACTGGCGCTTCAACAGCGGCAAGTGGTGGCGCTGTTCTCATTTCGGTTGGCTCTGGAGTGGATCCTAACGGCGGCCAAGTACATATTGCTGCGGGTATCAGTACCGATACCCACGGAGTTGGCGGTCACATCACAGTTACTTCCGGAGCAGGCGGAGCAACTGGTGGTGACGTGGCTGTGAACGCGGGATCAGGGAACTCATCGCGCGGTGGTCACATCGTCCTCTCAAGTGGATCAGGCGATAACGCGTCAAGTGGTGATGTCTACATCGGCACAGCAGACTCTGGCCAAGAGGAAGTCACTGGACGTGTGCGAATCGCGACCGGGATCGCCACTGGTGGTGATTCAGGCTCGATTGCCGTTGAGAGTTCTGAAGCCTCAGGATCAGGTGGATCCCTGAGTCTTCGCGTCGGGTCCGGTGGTGCTGATGTTGGTGGCGATATTCATTTATCTGCCGGGTCTTCGATCGCTACTGATGGTATCGGCGGAGAGGTCATACTTCGCGGTGGTGAAGGTCCAACAGGGGGCGATATCAACATAGACGGTGGTACCGCGTCTGTGAATGTTGGCGGAGCCGTCAAAATAGTATCCGGGTCGGGTGTTTCTGCTGCAAGTGGCGAGGTCATCGTGGGAAGTGGCGATGCTGGCGTGGGCATGTCCAGTGGCCAGGTTTCTGTGTCGTCTGGGAACAGCTCAGTCGGTGATTCGGGAGCGATATTTGTGCGAACCCATGATTCAGCATCCGGTGCAGCAGGAAATATCACACTTGAAGTCGGCTTGGGTACCGAACTCGAAGCAGGCTCAGCAAACCTCGTCGGCGGTAACAGCACTCACAAGGATGGAGTCGGAGGATCGATCGCGGCGACCGGTGGAAGTGGCAATCTCATCGGAGGTAGTATCTTCTTCAGTGGTGGTACTACCCCTGGCGTTCGTGGCGGAAGTATCACGCTGTCGAGTGGTACCGGCATCCAAGCTGACAGTGGTGACATCGACATCTCCAGCGCAGACTCGGGCAATGAGTCAAGAAGCGGTGGTGTTTCCATTACCACTGGTGAAGCTGCGCATGGTGACTCGGGAAACGTGACAATTAAAACGTCGTCGGCGCACCTCGGGAAAGCTGGCTCGATTACTCTCGCGGTCAGCGATGGAGATGCAGTCTATGGTGGTGACGTCAAAGTTTCAGCTGGAGTCTCATCAAACTCTGATGGTGTTGGAGGATCGGTCTTCGTATCCGGTGGAGACGGGCACGATGTCGGTGGTGATATGATTGTGTCCGGTGGAGTCGGCGGTGATTCGGTCGGTGGCGCTGTTCGTGTAACAAGCGGTGCCGGAAACTTGAGCGCCAGTGGCGACATCGAAATCAGAACTGCCACGGCTGTACCATCGACTGGCTCGGTTATTGTCCGCACGGGGAACTCGAGCGAAGGATCATCTGGTGGCATCGCCATATTCACCGCTCCCTCTTTTGCTGGTAGCGCCGGGTCCATAGCGATTGGTGTTGGCCATGGAGGCTCTCTCGTCGGCGGTGATGTGATCGTCAATGCCGGGGCAAGTGAAGGTGACGGCGGTAAAATCTCACTCGCTGGGGGACGTGGAGCTGGAGCTGGAGGAGATGTCGATGTTCAAGGAGGTGTTGGCGATGAATCCAGTGGTGGAAGCATTCAGTTGCTGAGTGGAAGTGGAAGCGCTGCGCCGAGTGGCAATGTGTTCATCAAGACGTCGGAAGCATCATCAGATTTCGTCAGCGGCGCTATCACAGTCGACACAGGTACTTCGACGACAGAAGATTCTGGGAGCATACGCATCCTGACGGGTAACTCTTCCCGAGCCACGGCTGGCACGATCAGTTTAAAGAACGGCGACAGCGGAAGCGAAATGGGCAGCACTCTTTCAATTCAAGGAGGTGCCAGCTCTCATGCCTCTGGAACGGGCGGGGGTGTTGAGATTTCAGGAGGAGAAGGCACCTCCAGTGGCGCAGATGCCAAGCTTGTTGGAGGGCGAGGCGGTTTGTCAGGCGGGAATATCGTGGTATCCAGTGGGACAGGAGCGCATTCTACGAGCGGGGCAGTTAACATCGAGACATCATTGTCAGCATCGACAGGTCGAATCACAATGCACACTGGTACAGCGACAGAAGGTGACTCGGGCTCCATCGTGGTTGGTTCGTCAAACGCGACCACCGGACAAGGCGGATCAGTTACTATCGCTGTCGGCGCGGGAGACGCGAGCTACGGTGGATCTGTCAGCGTCAGTGCGGGAGACAGCATCGACAGCAGCCAGGGCACGGGTGGAGACGTGACGATTGCAGCCGGCTCCGGGCCAAAGATTGGTGGCGCGCTGAGATTGTCTGGAGGCGCAGGCAGTAGCACTGAAGGCGGCGCTGTTCATGTCTTCACGGGCAGTGGAGCGAGTGCGAAGAGTGGTGATCTGCTCCTAGCAACTTCATCATCCGGCGGATCAAACTCATCAGGGTCGGTGACACTGTCAAGTGGCTTCAGCGGCGGAGGTGATTCGGGTTCGGTCTTCGTGTCGACATCGAATGCGACGGATGGTCGCTCCGGGTCTATCTTCATTGAAGTTGGTACGAGCGAAGACGTCCTCGGAGCAGGGTCCATCCACATCACCAGTGGGACGAGCACTCAAGCAGATCGTGCTGGTGGTGAAGTACGAGTCGCGGGCGGTGCAGGAAGCACGACAGGTGGTGATGTTGCAGTAACAGCGGGAGTCGGTAACTCTACGATCGGCGGGTCGCTGCGACTGACGACTGGGACAGGCCCGAACGCTACAAGTGGTGGCGTGTTCATCGGCAGTGCGGAATCTGGCACGGACCAAGCGAGTGGCTCTGTGTCGTTGTCGACGGGTGTTTCGAGCGGCGACCGTTCTGGCTCGATCTTGTTGTTGACGTCGAACGCGACGGCGGGCGGAGGCACTGCG
>JAADWY010000072.1:0-76366 GCA_023336355.1 Pythium dissotocum | reverse complement strand
GGAGTCTACACGTATCGAGTTCAAGGAGTAGTCTACCATCTCATGTCGAGCGGACTTCTCTCCACTGAGGGTGAGGAGCCACGCTTCGCCTAGATCTACATTTTTGACACGGACTACCAGATCGAACGACGTCTCGGTATCTTCCCCCACATGGACCGTGCGGTGGTCACATTGATCCAGGAGAAGACTCACGGGCAGCACCCAAGATCTACCCAGCCCAGCCAAAGCCCTCGCGCATGGTTGCGTCACCAGCTATCCCAGTTATCGACCGAACGAGAGTACGGTTGCAGAACGGTGAGCCGAAGTTGCCCGACAGTCGAGCCGACCCGTTTCGGCCAAACTTGCAGACAGAGGAGAAGGATCGCGCGGCGCCAGAACCAGTCATTACAACACGTCTGGTTAGGCAAACGCGTCACAGTGTTCCACATGAGCAAGTATCGGCAGATGATTTGATCCTTCCGACGCCAACGAGAGGGAACCAACGGAAGGGTAAGTCGACGAAGGAGCTCAATACCTGGTGTGCTACGATTGACCTTGGTTTGTTTTGCTAGGTTTGAAGAAGTCAAAGGCTACTCCGAGGAAGACGATCGTGCGCAGCCCCTCGACTGGGATCGGGAAAAGTAGGTGCTCTGGTTGATTTCAGATTGCGTGAGACTCTAACCCGCTGTTCGTTGTTCCCACACGCAGGTAAGGCTCAACAAAGAGCAGAGCAAGATCGCTTAACGTTGGACGCGCAGGAGGATTGGGAAATCTCGGTCTGTGATATTGTCTTCTGGGCCCTTCACGGCTTGAAGTTAGACGTAGCCGCGAACGTCTTGGAGAAGTATCCTCGCCGTGGTCAGTCAGCGTACGAGCCCAAGGTTACAGCACGCATCACCAGACCATCGACATGCACACACCACTTCACGATTCCTGACCGCGCAGTGGATAAGGCATCGATAGCTATCGTGCGTCGCAAGGATGCCGACCAGCAACTCAACCAGCCCCCCCAAAGCGACAACGACGACCCTGACATTCCCAGACAAGTCTACTTCGCTACGTTTCCGGGGTCTGATGAAGCCTTTTCTGAGTACGTTCTGTCTTCGTGGGTCTCCGTGTGCTGGAATTGACGCCTTATATTTCATGCTCTTTATAGGATCTATATTGCCTCCGTTCGGCGCATGAACGTGGTGCAGCATGCTCTCTCCAAGTGGCCAGAGGCTCTCAGTTTTGCGCAGTCATGGACCAGCAACATCCGCTTCAACACACTTTTCGACAAGCTCTTCAAAGACCACTCATTTGGAAGCATGACCGCACCAATCAAGTCAATTGCCGAGTCTGTCGTGCAGCATCTGCGTTCAACGCCGCTGGCGACAGTGTTCCAGACCGAAAGTTCCAACCAGAAGACGCCACCACTCAAGTTCATCGACATCCTCGGCAGGCTTGAGGAGAACCGGTGGATTTCAGGGTCCGTGCTGCTGTTCGCGCTGACACATGCGCTCCGCCACCGAAATGATGTTTTCATGATCGATCCACTTGCAGCCAGGTTGAGCGTCACCCCACCACCATTCGACATCGACCGCCTCCGTTTTCTCATTCAACCAGTCATCATTGGCGACAACCACGGGGGGGGGGCGTGATCATCTTCCAATTCGACTGGGTCAACTCGAAGTCGACTGTGCTCTTCTACGACCCACTCAACAATGCTACCAACCGTGTGACGCTGGCGTCCGTCTGGGAAACGTATACCATGCCACTTGTCGACAAATGGCACTCCAGGGATCATGCTGACCGGTCTACACGGGAGATTTTGTCCAAGGTCATCAACTCTTCTATGCAAGCCGATAACAACAGCTGCGGCTTCCTGAGCTTGCTATGCGTGATGATCCAGGTTGAGGGATTCCGACTGCGTGAAGACTTCGTGTACGAGGAATTTTGCGAAGAGGACAACGCCATCGTATCGGCCATTTACCCACTGGATCTCTCGAGACTTCGCCTGCGCATCATGCACCTCATCCTCAACGCTCCGCGCCGTGCGATGTCTGCTGAAGCTGAAGCCAGAGTCCAGGCCATTGAGCAGAAGATTCAAGTTCATGCGCCGCACACACTCGTGATGCACAAGCAGTAAGGTACGTACGTCTTGCTGTATCCGCATGATGGTGCTCTCCTCCACATTAGTCGCACGGCTCGTGTGACGGTCGCGAAGAGAAGGTGCCGCGTCAGTGCTGCGTGTAGGTAACGTGTGTGATGATCGCTGTCGCTGCAGTCGTGTCGCTCGTTGTTGATCCAGGGTGTCGCTAGTTGTAGCACCATGCGTGTTGCCCGCGGTCACACTACGCGTGTCGCTTCATGTCGCTCCAACCGTGTTTCTCTGTGTCGCTTCATGGGTGTTGCTCGCTGTCGCTTCTGTGGTGATCGCCATACCGCGATGGTTCTCATCACATTCGCGCAATAGCACAGAGACGAGCAGGCTTTGCATTCGCTGTTCGTTGGGCCAATTGAATTTATTGCACGTCACACAAGCATCTGTACTACGTGGATGATGATATTTGCGCACGCAACACAGTCAGCATCTCCATGATCCTCTCGAAGTAGAATGTGAACGATCGCTGGAGGCGGGGCTCGCGGATTCCAGTCTCGAGAGCGACTTCAACAGCACCTTGGAGTTCCTCTTGCACCTGAGCGTGGAGTTTCTGCTGAAGAGAGAGTGGATACTCTAGCACACTTGATAGCCGACTCAACTGTTGGTCCACATCACGCAGGTCTTGGGCTCGTAACCACGACACGGAGGCGATGGAAGTGTCCGCTCGCACTTGGGTTTCTTCTTCCATGGCAAATTTCGAAGTGTGCCCCAGGTCAGCCGATGGCTTATCTTGATAATGTGGACCCCATCACCATAGCTAGAATAGTGTAGCATCCCTTTATAGTGTGGTGTAAGCCTTCAGGCTTCAGTTATGTTTCGAGTGCTCTCCACTATCCGTCGACATAGACCGTCCAACCAGTGTCGCTCCATGTCGCTCTAAGGTGCTGTGTCACTGGATGTCGCTGCAGCTTGTGTCGTTCTAAGGCCGTCCCCTCATCACTGTCCTATGGTGGATAAAGCCGCTGTCTGGATGTGAGTCACGCGACTCTGCATCTTTGTGAGCGGGACCCCGTGACACCTATATTTTGGCCAATCAAATCGCCAGGAGGGGCCACCAATTGCTTTTATTAGTAGTATGGATAGTCGACCAGACCGAGAAGATCAGCTGCACTGGTGGCGCCTATTCGTTCGGAGGCGGTGAGCGGTGGAGAAGGGTTCAGCGCGATCGATGCCGGGAATAGTGCTGCCCGTCTCGAAGATGTTTTGAGGGCGAATGGAGAGGAATACCTCTACGATCAGATCATGCAACTCGCCGTTCACGTGGAAGACGACCCGCCAGTGATATTTGGTTGGCAGAATGTGGAAGAATTCGTTCGGGCTATTCAGATGGCTCGGGCGCAGGCGGGGGTGCCAGGAGGTGTGCCACTGTCAGCTGATCCACTTCCTTAGCTTACCTGCCGCAGTGAATGTGCAGAGTTTCAAGGAAGCCGTGCTCGAGTAGGCAAGGATCCTAGGAGCTCCTGATCGTCTTGACACCACGTGTCTTCCATGCTTGTTGGCGCAGTTCGGTCAAGTGACATCTATGCTGCAGAGGCTGGACTTGCACCCATGGACCCAGCCCATCATCGGGGGGCCAAACGCGCTACCGATCGCATGCGTCTACGTGCCGCGACCTCGTTCGAATACTCTCGACAGAGTCACACCACAATTTCTGAATAGCTTGTGGGGATAGAACGATAGCAATCGAACGCTTGCTCGAATAACTTAACCTCATCATCACTTGGAACGAGTGTATCCGCGTCCAAAATCTCTCGTTCAGTTCCCACTCCCACGTCGAATAGATTACTCGGTCGAAGTATCAGTCTCTAACTGGCGAAAGCAATTCTGTCGCACATCAGAATTACATCGGAAGAAGATCAACAGAGCGAATCTGTCGTGTCCAGCCACCATAGACTACCGTGGAAACCAATAGAGGAACTGCAACCAGAAGAGCTCTAGAGTCCGAAGATTCCGCCGAATGCCGTCTCATTCCAATTGGAATGTACCAGGAGTGTCTGCAGACGCTCAACTACGCGGCCAAGGCCAAGGGCATCGTGAACCAAGTGGCGATCAACACGCCTACGGCTTCTAAACCAGTAAAGAAGGCGGTGGAGGCGACAGGGAAGACGGTCAAGCCAGTGGCCGCGAAGAAGTTGCCTGTGGTTGCCACGACATCTACTGCTGCGTCAGCAACTGGACGAGTGGCTACGAAGGCTGCATCGACGGCAGTATCACGAGTCAACTCGCTGGCGAAGCCTGCAGTTGTTACAAGGAAGCCGCTGTCGTCTGTCGCCACCCAAGGAAGCGACGGACCCGAACAGTCTCGAGCACAAGCTGTCGGGGTGGCGGCAGGCGAAGCTCGAAGGCCGCAGCAGTGTTGGCAAGCGGACGTCGACAGACAGCAACTCGTCGTTGACCTCTGCCGGTGTGAAGCGGCCGTTACCAACGTCTGCCTCGTCAGCTGTGGCTGCGCCTGTGAAGAAGCCGACCTCCAGAATGTCGATCGCCAATGGTCCTGTGCGAGTTCTCAATGCGCCAGCTCCAGTCGTCAAGAAATCACGGTTCTCTGTGATGCCAGTGTCATCTACGACGACGCCCTCGTCCGTGAACATCCGCAAGTCGTTGTGCCCAAATCCAGTCAAGCGGACTGTGGGAAGCCCCTCGGGAGACAAGGAGAACGTGTCGACCAACACCATGACGTCGTCCAAGCCCACGATGAAGCCCACAGCCGATATGTACGTACCCCACGATCCATCCTTCCTTCCTAAGTATGTGGCTGACAATGAATCGTCTCTGTCTTGTGTAGTATGAAGGACTTGTCGCCTGTGGATCTGGCCAAGAAGCTGATTGGCGTCGCCATCGATCTCGAGAAGAAGAAGCAGTTCACAGCGGCGTACTTCGTCTTCAAGCGCGCCTACCACGTGCTGCCAGAAGAAAACCCCAAGCTTGTCGAGCGGCTGAACGCGCTGGAAGCCGAGTCGCCTGTAGCGCCGTCCATGGTGCCATCCCAGCAAACGTCCACGGCCATGTACATGCAGCTCGTGCTGGAGATGAACCTGCTCGAAGTGCTGAATACCGGCTCGCAGCAGGAGCTCACAGAGCTGCATTCGATCGGCGACAAGCGAGCGGAGAAGATCATAGAGGTGCGGCCTTTCTCACAGCTCGCAGATCTGCTGCGAGTGCCTGGCATCACGGAGAAGCTACTGCAAAAGCTCCATGATCACCATATCCAGTGGTGAAAAAGGCGAGAATGGCGTTGTGGTCCACAACTTGTGGATCCTGTAGCCATGTTACAAGTCGTGCGTTGATTGGCTGAAATTATTTAATACATGTGAATATAGCCAATCAGATCTCTTTAAATCCGTTCACCCCCTTTCTAGAGTCTAAAGTGAAGAGCTCATTCACTTCTCAACCCGAAAAAAGTGCGGTCGTGGGGAAAGGAAGAAGCCTTGCAAATAAATGGCGAAGCCGTGGAACTTGGCGCAGGCAGAGACGCAGCGCCAGCAGCGGCGCGTGGAGGACGAGGACCGCGAGGCGCTCCGCCAGGCCAAGCGCGCGTCTCGCTGGTACGACGTGCGCACGGAGAGCTCTTTCACGGAGCGCAGTCGCCGCAAGCGGCCGGGCGCGATCAAGACCGTGGAGCAGTACGTGCGCGACGACATCCACTGCGGCGTGGACGCCTGTGTGCGCTGCGAGGCACGGCCGCAGACGCGTGTGTTCCGTCCGTCTAGACGTTTCAAGCGCGAGCACGCCGAGTATCTTGTGCCCGATGCATTTGCGTTGCTCCAGTGTATGGAGCTGCTCGAAGATGCCGAGTTCAGTGAGAAAGTACCGCATTTGCTGGTCTTGGACACTGTGCTCACAGAGGCATTGCGTATTGCGCCGTCACGGGACGCCACGCGATTGAAGAACTTCTTCAAGGACGAGAGCCGCCGCCAAGTGGAGCCGTGGTGCGTCGTGCTGTTTCCTAACCAGCACCATGTCGAGACGGCGGTGGAGCGAGCGGTCGTGGAGACGACTGGAGACGACCGCAAGGCTGTTCCATTAGAGACGCAGGCCCAGTGGGACCAGCGCTGTATGGTGAAGACGCTCACGTGGTACGCGACGCAGCACGTCGGGCGGTCCAGTCGCCTGGTGGTGATGACGCCCGAGGACGATTCGTCGCTGGCTTGTGAGCTGCGTACTCGACTGGATGTAGAGGTCACGACCTGTGAGGCCTTTCTCAAGAAGCGGTTCCGTAACCCGGCCTTTCTACTGGAGCTGGCAGTGAATACGGCGGAGGCTGTGCGCTGGTGGATGGACCGCCAGGTGCAGGAGACCGAGGGCGGCAGTGGTGTGCTGGTGTTCAAGGGCGAGTTCGTGCCGCACGTGCCGCCTGCACAGCTAGAAGACCGTGTGAAGAAGGGGGAATTGATCAAAGGACGACTGGAAGTGAGCGCTTACAACCCGACGGAGGCCTTCGTGCTCGTGGACAAGTCAGTGAGTGGCCGCACGGGCCACACCAAGGTGTTTGTGTACGGCAAGGAGGCGATGAACCGCGGCATCCACGGTGACGACGTCGTGGTGGAGCTGCTGCCGCAGAGCGAGTGGGTCGCGCCGCAGAGCGAGCGTGTGCTGGTCCACTACTCAGCCGACGACGCCTCGACCAGCTCGACAAAGACCACTGAAGACAAGCAAGCGACGGAGGAGGCCACTGTGGGTACAACGGAGACTCGCGAGCGGTTGCCGACGGCTGTGGTCGTGGGCATCGCCCAGCGTTCCTCGCGGTTCTTCGTGGCGACGGTGTTGTCGTCGACCGTCGCGCCTGGCGAAGACTACGCGCTGGCGATCCCCATGGACCAGCGGATCCCCAAGATCCGCATCCGTTCGCAGCGTATGGACGCGCTGCTGGACAAGCGGCTCAAGGTCGTGGTGGACCAGTGGCCCATGGACTCGATGTATCCAAACGGCCACTACACGGCTGTGTTAGGAGACACGGGCAGCCTCAGTACGGAGCTGAGTGCGATCCTCGTCCAGAACGAGATCGAAGAGGCTCCGTTCTGTGAGTCTGCTCTGGCCTGCTTACCGGACGAGTGTGATATCGAGACCTACCAGATCCAGGAGTGCTCGACGGCCAAGCGTCCAGAGATCGTGCCGCTGCTGGACTGGACGATCCCTGAGGACGAGATCGCGAGGCGTCGTGATCTGCGGACGACACACCGTGTCTTCAGCGTGGATCCGCCCGGATGCCAGGACATTGACGACGCCATGTCGGTGCGTAAGTTGCCCAACGGCAACATCGAACTGGGCGTCCACATCGCCGACGTCTCGTACTTCGTCAAGCACGACTCGCCGCTGGATTTCGAAGGCCGACGCCGAGCCACGACCGTGTATCTCGTGGGCCAGCGGCTCGATATGCTGCCTGCAGTGCTCAGTGCCGACTTGTGCTCTCTCCACGAGCACGTCGATCGCGTGGCTATGAGTGTACTGTGGGAATTAGACGGTAAGACGCTGGACGTGATCGAAGGCAGCACGTGGTACGGCCGCACGGTGATCAACTCGTGCGCGTCCATGACGTACGAGCAAGCGCACCGCATTATCCAGGGCGTGAACGCCGACACAGGCCACAAGTCCACGGGTCCGAACAAAAAGGAGCACCGCCGAGGCGTCGCTGGTGGGCCTGTGCCTCTTGATCTACAGCGCGAGCTGGACGGAGACCTTCGTTTGCTCACCATGATCTCACGGAAGCTGGCCAAGGCGCGTGGCGAGGAAGGCGGCTTGGACCTGTCTCGATCGGAGACCTTCTCGCTGAATGTATCGGAACTGGGCGAAGGCGGAGGCCCCACGGGCGTGGAGATCGTGATGAAAGAAAGCCTGGAGATCCACGGCACGATCGCCGAGCTCATGATCCTGGCGAACGGCTACGTGGCCAAGAAGATCGTGCAGGCGTTTCCATCGAACGCTTTGCTGCGTCGCCACCCACCGCCCTCGGGCCCTCGGTTCGACCAGCTCATCCACATCGCACAGGCCAAACAGATCGAGATCGACGCCAGTAACAACTACACGCTGCAGCAGTCGCTGGTCAACGCTGAGCGGTCTGGACGAGCGGACGCCAAGACTATGGCGCTGCTCAAGTCGCTGGCTGTCCGCGTCATGTCTGAGGCTGAGTATATTTGTGCGAACGCCGCTCAGGCCACACAGGAGCAGGCCCAGAACGAGGACGTCACGAGCTTTGCCCACTACGGTCTCGGTCTCCAGTACTACACGCACTTCACGTCGCCCATCCGTCGGTACGCCGACATCGTTGTCCACCGGCAGCTCCTCGCGGCGTTGGAGCTCGAGGCCAAGGGCTCGTCACGTCGTATCCTGGGCAAGTCGTCGCGAAAGACCACGACGCCTAGCTCCGTCTCAGCGTTACCAGCGTCTCTCGCGCCTTCGGTGCTTGACCAGGACGATGGTGACGACTTCCTCGACTCGCTGTTGTCTGACGTGGACAGCAAGCTCCAGATCCACGAAGTTGCTGAAGATGAAGCTGATGAGGAAGAAGAGGACGAGACGGCACTGTTGTTCCCACCGAGCACGCTCGTGCCGCTGTCGCAGCATCTCAACCGCAAGAACCGCAGTGCCAAGCAGGCCTCGCGGTCCTGTGAGGAGCTCTTCCTGTCGCTGTACTTCAGCACGCACACTGTACGGACGTTTGCGATCATCACGGCGCTCAAGCAGAACGGCTTCCTGGTGTACGTGCCCACGTACGACTTGCGTGCGCCCGTGTACATCCGCGACCGCGAGGGCTACGCGCAGCTCGACCCGCTGCTCTGCGGCGTGCGTATCGTCGACACCAAGCCAGCGACTGGTGCGTTTGCTACTGCGGACTGCATCCGCATGATCCCACAGGCTCGAATCCAGTACGACGCACAGGGCGAGCGACTGGACGTCGTCGTGGGCGACGCTGCGCCTTCGTGTACGTTCCAGATCCTGGACGAAGTCGAAGTCCAGATCTCGTGTGATCTGTCGGGCGCAAACGCCCGCGTGCCGCAGCTCCAGCTCCAGCTCGTCGGCCGCGTCCAGAAGAAGAATGTGCGCAAGCCCACGCACCGAGAGCTCACGATGACGACCACGTCCAACAAGCCGTCCAGTATCAACACGTCCCCGCAGAGCTCCATCCCAGAGCTCCTGCGGATCGTCCAGAAGCGCAGTGCAGTCGAAGCCGCCGCACGCGAAGCCAGTCCACGTCCTAGTATTGGTGCCGCTGCTAAGAAGCCCGTGACGACACCAGTCAGTAAGATGACGATGTACGACCTGCTGCAGGTCTCCGATATTACGACCATGGCACCAGCCAAGAAGAAGCTGCTCACGAAGCCAGCTCCGGACAAGACCAAGGCCAACCCGAAAGCCAAGGACGCGAACGCCGTGAGTGTGAAGAAGCGTGGGCCAGGACGCCTCGTGTTCGGAGATTACGAGCCGCCAATGACCCAGCACTACCAGCAGAAGCTGGCCAGCTACATGGGCACTCGATCGTCTGAGCTGGAGGAGGAGCTCAGCATCCAGCGGCTCGGTGGAGGCGGTGCGATCGGCTCAGCGGAGGAGATCAAACTCATCGAGAAGGAGGCGCTGACACGCACAGCGAGACTCGCGGCCGAGAGGCGCCATGACAAGATCAACCGACGCAGCAAGGCAGGACATTAGGTCCGTCGTTCGTACTCAACGCTGTTGTAGTGTGTAGTGTGTACTGTGTACTACTCAAAAAAATGAAAGAGCCCTGGCGGCACCCGGGCCGCTGGATACTACTCTGTCTCTCTGTCTCTCTGCTCTTCACTCCGTGTCTCTCTTTGTCTCTCTCGCTCACTCGCGAGCTGAGCGGCGAGGCCATTGGTTTCATCTCGTCTCTTACTTACAGTTCGGTCTCCTTGATGGTAGACGGTGGGTGCACGCCACCGGTGAACTTGGTCGACGACAGAAAGCTGCTGGTCATGCTGTCGTCCGACATGAAGCTCTCCAAGTTGGAGTCCGACTCCTCACCATAGTTTTTCCGGTCCATCATGTCCACGAACTCGTCAAAGCTGATCATACCGTCGCCGTTGGCGTCCACTTCGTTGATCACTTCCTGCGCCTGCTCCTCGCTGCCCATAAACTGCACGAGGTCGGCCTTGGTGATCACGCCCTGCTTCTTCGTGTCGAAGTAGTTGAACGCGTTGATCAGGTACTCCTGCTTGTTGGCGAGGTTACGCTTCATGGTCGCTGCCAGGAACTCTGGGTAGTCCACGAGTCCGTCGCCGTCAATGTCGATGCCCTTGAGCAGCTCCATGACCTCCTCTTCGATCATGCCGCGGCCCGACGCGCGCAGCGCCTCGGCCAGTTCCGCGACCGTGATCACGCCGTTGCCGTCGGCGTCGATGGCCATGAACTGCTTCTTGAGCTCCACGATCTCGCCCTCGGTCATGAGGTCGGCGATCACGCCAAGCGCCGCCTTCTTGAGCTTGTTGTGGCCCGTGAAGCGCTTGAGGCTCGTGAAGATGTTCGAGTTGAGCGAGATGGCGGTCTTTGGCGCCGATCCGGAGAGCCACGGGTGCTCCAGCACCTGCGCGGCCGTGAGTCTCTTGGACGCGTCCACTAGAAGCAGACTGCTGATGAGATTCTTGGCGTCCTGGCTCACGTTCGCCCACTCGGGCGAGTCAAAGTCGTAGCGACCGGCACGCACCGAGGCAAAGATCTCCGGGTCCGTGTCGCCGTAGAATGGCGGGTAGCCGCACAGCAAGATGTACGTGATCACGCCAATGCTCCACAGGTCGCACGACTTGTCGTAGTGGCGGCCCAGCACCTCAGGCGCAATGTAGTAGGGCGTGCCCACACGCGTGGTCATCACACCGGCACTGAGGCCATCGTCCATACGCGACAGACCAAAGTCAATGACCTTGAGCTCGGCGTCCTCGGCAGGCGTCTCGAACAGGAAGTTCTCGGGCTTGAGATCGCGGTGGCAAATGTCGCGGTCGTGGCAGTGCTTGACGGCGTCCGAGATCTTGCGCACGAGCACGGCGGCGTCGGCTTCGCTGTAGTGTCCACGCGCGATGATGCGGTCGAAGAGCTCTCCGCCCGTGCACAGCTCCGTGGCCAAGTGCAAGTGGCGCTGGCCTTCGAACACGTCGTACAGCTTGATGATATTGGGGTGGTCCAGCGTCTAAAAAGCAAGCGAGAAAGGCGGCATTTTGGTTAGTATAGCTTAGCCCTCCGCAAGCATGTTCACGAGTCTAACCGGATCGGCCGAAGCCAAGCCAATCAAACTCAGCGTGTCCAAGGACACTCACCTGGAGGATGTTGATTTCGCGGCGCATGGTCTCGGGGCGCGACACCTTGGCCTTGGGGATGGTCTTGATCGCCACCTTCTTGCCCGTGAGCTTGTTGATACCCACGCGCACCGTGCCGTAGTGGCCGTGGCCCAGCTCCTTCTGCTCAATGTCGTAGAACTCGTTCACATCCCTCAGCTGGCCCGTGATCTAAACCATCCACACACACAGAACTAATTAGCATCCTCGTTCCTCACTCTCCCCTTACGCGTAGAGACTCACCAGTTCCTTGTGCTGACCGCGGCTCGCACGCGCCGCACCGACAGGCGGAGGCGCTCCATTAGGCGCACGGTTCTGGTTCTGCGATGGCGCCGGCGCCGCCGCTGGCACGGGCACTGGAGGCGGCAGCGGCACTTGCTGGTACGGCTGGTGCTGTTGCGCGCGACGTGCCGACGACCGCCGGCCGCCGCCGTTGCTGCTGCTGCTGTTGCCCATGCTGCTGGCTGAGTCGCGTTCGCTGTGGCTTGGTCCTAATCTCGCTCTGGGTGCGGCCAGTCCTGTCGGGGGTCTTCCTTTCTTCCAGCACACCGGCCCCCGTGTGAGTCTTCACACCCACTCGAATAGAAGCCCCTGTCGAACCTCATTCAAAGTGAGAGATGGGATCTTCCGTAAAACCCAATCACCCATGACATGAGTTATGCGATATAGCAGGTAGAGAACTGGTACATGTGATTAATTTGGTGATAATGGAAAGTGTGATGATAAGAGCGGGTATAGATTTTGACGATAGGATCCCTGACATGGCTACACTTGTCCGAACCTTCAAACACCATTGGTGACTCGTCGCCCTCCCTCACTCCACGATCACTGTAGACTCTGAAGCTATGACGTGGCTACAGTACTGCAGCCTGCTATCTACTGTGGTGGCGCGTCTGGCGGAGCAGCGCCCTGCACGCGGTTCCATGGCAGCAGCGTCTGCAGGAAGAGCAGCAGCGGATTGGCGTCGGCCGGCAGATTCCCGTCTTCCGCCTGCTGCTGCAGCATCGCCAACTGCGCGAGCTGCTCCTCGTTGAGATCATTGAGGTTCAGCTGCGGGCCCTGTGCCGGCTGGAGCATCGGGTGGTCGGGCGGCAGCGTCGTGATCTCGTCCGAGAAGTCGCCAGGGTACGAGCGCTTGTACTTGGCCAGCGACGGCGGCAGCTCCGTCATTTGCGGATACGCCGCCGAGAGACCCGAGGAGATCGCGTACTGCGCGCCCTTGAGCAGGAACTCCTGCACTTCGTTCACCTTCCACAGCGTGTGGTTGCGCTTGACGTAGATGTCCAGCACGTGCTGCAGCGCTCCGTTTTCATCGACCTTATTGGCGTTGGCGAACACGCGACTGCCCAGCACGGACTGCCAGGTAGCTACACAGAGGCACAAATGGAGAAGGCGTCAGCACATGGAGTAGACGCACAATGGAGGTCAGTGTGGGCCACGTACAAGACGAAGTGTTGACGGCGATCTTCTCAAGAAGCGGCTTGAGGATGGCAGGGAAGCGGAGCAATGCACACGCCAACGATTCCTTGGCTTCATCGGCGTTTCCGAGGAAGTGGCTGCGAATCCAAAGCCTAGTGAGTAGATATACAGACAGAGTGGCAGTATCATTGCTACGTACTGTGCGAGCGCCAAGGAAAGCTGGATGCTGGGCAGAGCCGACACGTTGTCGTCGGAACTCGCGCGCTTGGCCGTAGTGGTCTTCTTAGTGGAAGCCTCGGGGCTTTCACGGTCCACAGCCTCCAGATTCGAATTGTACAAGTCGATCACGAACTGGTACTGTCTCGCTGACACAGCGTAGTAGTCGATCGCAAGCAGCACGTTCATCGGATCGCCCGACGGGTCCAGACCCAGCAGCAACTTGGCCGTCTCAAAGGCACTGCGCATGCAGCCGCGACGACCGACCTGCTTCATGAGCAGCAACAAAGCCTTGAAGAAGCCGTCGTTGTGCTCCGTGTGGATGTCCATGCGGCAGTTGCCCTTGGTCACGTCGAACTGGTCGGCCCACGCCAGCTCGAGCACGTACATGCACCGCTTGATGCAGTCGGACGCGTGGTCCATTTGGCCGTGGTGCTGAAACACCTCGCTCATCTGCAGCAGCGCGTCGATGTGGAACGGGTACCGCTGCAAGAAGTGACTGATCAGGTTCGGGTCGTGGGTCTGCTGCAGTACTTCAAACTCTGTCTGGGCCTAAAGTATACCAATATCAAAGAGATCAACCACTGGCTTATGAAGACCACTGTGAAGACCGGTCGCAACTGACCTTCTTGTACGCCATGGACCACGTGATCTCAAAGTACTGGCACATGCTGTTCCACGACGAGCCCTGTGGCTTGTTGGCTCGCGTCCAGCGGATGCCTCCGCCCACGAACGTCGGCGGTCGAGGCCACTCATCGTGCGGCGTGACCGTAAACACCTTCTTGGTCGTCTTTCTCGCCGCATTCCTATACCACCAACCACGTCAGCAACTAGATTCCACGAAGATACTTCAGACACGACAGTGGTCCATACCGTGGGTCGACGCGTCTCGTGCCAGTCGAGTTTTCACGAACCCCGCGGACCTGAAAGCATCAATCCTTGTCAGCATTCAACTAAGCAATCAACGAGTATAAGGCGGCCAGCCACGTACGCCGAAGATCCGCTTCATCTCCTTGTCGGCGTTGATGACGTTGAGCTGCACGCTGAAGAGCGAGTTCTCGCTGCTGTTGCGAGCCGCCGTGTGGTGGTCGCTACTGAGACCATCCACCTGCGAGGCCAACGCGTCCAGCAGCTCATCCACGTCCTCGCTGTCCGGAAGACCAGACGCCTTGCCCTTGTTCTTCTTCTTCGCGTTCCTACACAATCACATGCATACGCCGGTCAATTCCCTACAAGATCTACCAGTCTGTAGTGTAGAAGGTACGCACTTGTTGCTGGCGGCGACGACTGGCGCAGCGACAACGCCTGGCTCGGCCTCCTCCTCTTCCCCCTGCTCCTCTTGCTCCTCCTCCGACTCGTCACCGTCGCTCTCATCAGAATCAGAGTCAGAGTCTGCGAGGAATGCAAAACCGACGTTGGCTGGGCGCTTCTCCTCGAGCTCTTCTTCCTCTTCTTCCTCCTCTACGGCGGCATGTTCGGCCTTTCCGGTGAGCTTTCCCAAGCGCTTGGCTTGGCGACTAGACCTTTTAGACAGCAGACAAGTAGCACCGTCAGTTGGGCAATCTTGAGAAAAACACTAGTGGCTCATAGTGGCTCTGATGGCAGCGTGAGCTGCGCGCAAGCCCATTGAACGTCAACCCACATTTTCCGCTTCTTTCGGATGAGCTCTTTTTCCTTTGCGGATCACTCGAACAGTGGTCAATGCAGTTTGTGACAATCCTCGTTTCAATGACATCAAGGTTCGCACAATTTTATTCATGGATTATGTTACATATGGACATATCCGTATCCTATCCCTTGGCACTTCAACAGCACTAGGTCAGACACTCTCATTCCTCAACTGCCACGATGACATGGGTGGATCCGCTCTTCTCCACGACGTGTTGAAGACAAACGGAGAGGAGCACCTCTACGCCTAGATCAAGAAGCTCGCTGTTCATGCCAAGGACATCCCACCAGTGTTATCCGCCTGGCAGAACGTCTAGGCCATCGTTCAGACGATCCAGGTCGCTCAACTTCAAGCTGATGGTAGAGGAGCTGAGCCACTTCCACCGAATCCACTCGGTTTCGCTTGCGTAGTGAGCGTACAGAACTGCAAAGAAGCCGTGCTCGAGTACGCGCGGGATCCAGACGCGCCTGCTCGTCTTGGTACGTCATATCTTCCATGTTCGCCCGCACAGGCGTAAGGTAGTCCGGCTGATGGACACGTGGGTCTTGCGCATCGTCGCCGTCGGAAGGCCCAATGCACGATCGATCGCACATACCTACGTGCCGCGCGTGCCTCGCTCCGACACTCTGGACAGAGCTACAGGTCGACGACCTAACAGTTTGTGGGTGTGACGAGCTACGTGGAGTACGGAAGAGCATGAGAGTAAGTGACTGCAGCCGTAATGGACCGATGGTTACCGAGATAACTGCAAATCCAATTCAAGGTTCATCATATAATATTCATGTCCTATCCCTTCATAGGCGTCGCGTGCTGCAGCTCGATGTGGTCGTACTGGACGCAGCACAGCAAGCGTTCCGGCAGCTCGCTTTCGGCCTGGCCTTCGACCACAAAGCCCATGTCCACCTTCAGTCCACTAGCCTGCGAGCGGCATAGGGACGTGATGTGCTTCGCAACTTTGTCCGAGCAAATGTCCACACAGGCCTCCAAGTAGTGCTCGGTCTTGTAGTACGTCATCTGCAGCGCGTGGCCCAGGATCACAGGCTTGTTGCCGACGCTCTTCTTGACGATCCACGGTCCTTCTACGATCGAAGGGATGAGCTTGAAGCGGTCGTGGCGGAACGCAGCGTCGCCATCCAAGAACTTCTTCCACAGCTCCGTGGCCTCCGACTGTTCGCTGACCAGCTCCTCCTTGACGGCAAAGTACTGGACGCAGGCGACGATAGGCGAGCCTGGGATCAGCAGCGTCACGGCGAAGAGCTGCGGGACGTCGTTGTCGTACTTGGCGATCGCCTTCTGCGCGAAGCTCTTGGGGTTCTGGCAAATGTGGAGCAGATCCGCGTGCTCGCCACTGAAGAGATCGAACCAGACCAGCTCAAACACTACACGATACATAAGCATGTCAGTTGAGTTGGCTAGAACGAACGTGTAGGGAGTGGGTGGGGTGTAAGTACTCGGCTCTTCCGTGGTCTGCTTGATCTTGTCGGCGAGGTAGCTCTTGGAGCGGATCTTGAAGCTGGCCCAGTCCGGCTCGCACCACATCTTTAGCACCGACGGGTGCTGCACAGTGCACGCAGCTGCCAGCGACCGCCACGATCGCGTCGGCGACGTCTGTGGACTCGCTGAACCTGTTGTTTTAGCATTTGTATCAGTCTGCTGGTCTCGGTTGCTAGTATTTGACCCAGCCAGTCGCTTACCATTCTTGATGTCTTTGTCGTGGACCGGCGCGAGCGTGCGCACGTCCAGCTTGATGCCTTGCAGGTTGGTAGTCGCCATGGCGGATGATGTGAGTGGCTCTGTAGAAGCGGCAAAATCGAATTGTGATCTCTTTCCTTCGGGTCGAATACACTCACGTCAAGGCCTAGACGCCGTCCTGAGTCACACCAGCACTTCGCGTTATGAATAGCAGGATCCGTATCCACGCTACTGCGATCCAGTTGTCACAAGACTCCACGTGGTTGCTGACGGCGTTGTAGTCAGCAGAAGTCTCTTGAAACAGAGGTCGAGGTCGAAGCGGATCCAGCTTGGCTTAGCTGATCTCTTTGATCCCTTCCATACCCGTCTGTGACAGCTCGAGTGGGTTGATCTGGGCTGCTAAAGTTAGCCATGTTCCACATTGTATTGTGGACCATCAAGTGGAACGTCACACTCCAGGTAGTAGTTGCCCGTTATCTGAGACGTTGTCGTCTGACGCGACAGGCGACCCCAGAAGAAGAAAGAAAAGCCGAAACTGCAACCAGCGGCGGCACCTTTTCACTCTGGCAAATAGCCAGCACACACGACCACCGGCACTGCCACTGCCCACAGCACCCTCACGAGATCACCGCCACTACAGCAGCAATTCCCATGGCGGTCGCATTGTCGCCGCCCAACTCGGTGGTCCGCACGGCGCGTCCGACGGCCGAGCCGTCGTCGCCAACGGCCGCCACTAGCGATGACGCGTCGTCCCCAACCGCCGAGGCCGCTGGCTCCGTGCGTCGCCGTCCGGTGAAGCAGTTCACGCACATGGTGTCGCCTCTGGACCCAGCGGATCACCGCAGCGGCGTGCACACGTCCGAGTTCCGCGGCATGTACAACCTGGCGATGATCACGGCGGGCATCTACACGTTCTGCACGTACGTGAACAACTTCATGGCACGCGGCGGCATCCTCGCGGACGGACGCCTGCTGCTGTCAGTGTTTTACTCGTGGCACTTTCTCGAAGTGCTCGCGACGTTTGCCTGCATGACGCTGTTCTCGTTCACGGCCATGGTGCCCGTGGCGATGGCCGCGTCGTCCTCACCATTGCTGAAGTCGCGAAACGCGGTTAATATCGTGCACCACTTCCTACAGAGCGTGCTGTTCTTCTTCACGGCCGTGTTCATCATCTACCGCGACTGGAACACGATCCACGCCGTGTCGGCGTTCGTTGAGAGCCTCGTGCTGCTCATGAAGATGCACTCGTACATCCGCACCAAGATCGAATTGGCGCGACGAGATGACACGACGCCCACGCAAACACTCAAGGACTTTACGCTGTACTTGCTGTACCCGACGCTGGTCTACGAGCCAAATTTCCCACGCACCAACAAGATCCGCTGGGGTTACGTCGGAGAGAAGATCGTGGCCAACACACTGGCCATGTGCATGCTGTACATCATCGTGACGGACCACGTGATGCCGAGCCTCGACGACTCGGGCATCACGAACCCGTTCTTCGCTGTGCTCCACTTGCTGCTGCCGTTCCTGGGCTGCTACCTCATGATCTGGTTCATCATCTTTGAGTGTATCTGCAACGGCATCGCCGAAGTCACGTACATGGGTGACCGCGACTTCTACGAAGACTGGTGGAACAGCACGACCTTCGACGAGTTTGCACGCAAGTGGAACAAGCCTGTCCACGAGTTTCTACTGCGCCACGTGTACCTCGAGAGCCTGGACAGCTACAAGCTATCGCGCCGCAACGCCACGACGCTCACGTTCTTTGTGTCGGCCGTGATCCACGAGTGCGTGTTCGTGATCGTGTTCCGCTCGGTCAAAATGTACTTCTTCTTCCTGCAAATGTTCCAGGTCGCTGTGATCATGTACGGACGTGGGCTCAAGAACACGCGGCTCGGCAACTACATCTTCTGGTGCAGCATGATCCTCGGGCTTCCGCTGCAGGCCGTGCTGTACTGCCGCGAGTACCACGGCGGCGAGCCAATCTTCATGAACATCATGATGCCAACGATGATGGCCGGGTTCCTGGGCGTGGCGGTCGCGTCTGTCATGACCGTCGAGAAGAAGACACAGACGACCAAGACCGCGTGAGACACATAGAGCTGCTTGCCCACAATGCATGTGTACACTTACCCACCGATTGCACTTGGATTCGATTTGATTTCGAATACAAATGAATTTGAAATTTGGATCCTCGGTTGCACTTTCTCACAATTCGACATTGTGGCGTTGCGCGAGATCTCGAAGCGATGCAACGGCGAGCTCACAGTTAGCGAGCTTGCGGTTCATGCCCAGCATGCGCTTGAAGAAGTAACTGTGACCGACGATGGCGATGTGGTCGTACGGCAGCTTGGCGACGTTTGTGAGGAACTCGCGGATGCGCGCGTCGACTTGCTCTTTGGTTTCACGAAGAACGACGACCTCTTCATACGTGGTGGGGCTCTTGACGACGTTTGGGTTCTCACGCAGTGCTGAAGGCACCCACCAGTGCGGCTCGAGTGCCGAGATGTCCAGGTTCAAGGCCTGGAAGTCCTTCGAGAGCTCTACAAGGCCAAGGGATCAGACTCGCGGCCTCTGTGTGTAGATATACAATGATTCAGATCGTACCGGAGGCGTCGCGACCAATGTCACTGGAAGTGTCAAGCATCTCTCGGCACAACGGGTCCACTACAGAGCAACACAACAGCCACGCATTCACAGTGAGATCATACAGTAGGCAAGTGAGTCAAAGGCATCAAGAATATACCGATGTAGGGCAAGGTCGTGTCCTTGAAGCCGCCGGCGGCGGTCTGGATCGCACGGCTCAGTGGACTCACCACGATCTACAGCAGCATATACACATAGACATTTAGCACTCGGTTTGTAGTCTCCATAGAGAGCACAGCGCCGCACCGCTTGGAGCTTCTCATGGAGCTGCTCGGACTGGATGTGGTCGTACAGCGCCGCAGCCTGCTGCTCGCCCTTGGCGCTGAGCCGCGGGTCCGGGATCATCGGGTCGCGCGTGAAGATCCACGAGAACGTGTACAGGCTGCGCGTGCGCCACTCGTTGAATTGGGACTCGCCATGGCGGATGCAGTAGAGCTGCTTGTCCATCGTCGCTTGTCTTCTTCGGTTTGACCAATTTTCCGTTGTGACTGAGATGGCTCCCAATAATTATTGTTCCTGAATGTCGCGCGAATGTTGCACGAAGGTCGCACAATAGCAGGCAACGGCTGCCCACCAAAGAGGTCACAAACGCTTGTCAATAATAATGAGCGAGCAGCAAGTTGCCGAGGCGTCGGCGGCGCGCGCGCAGGCGGCCAAGGACAGCGACCAGTGGTCGCGTGCTGTGTGCACGACATGTGACCGCAGCTACAAGTTCTACTGTCCAGTATGCTGCGTGGCGTTGGGCAATCCCGAGGGCGTGAGTGCGCCGTCGCTCGTGCTGCCTCTGCAAGTGCACATTTGGTTCCAAGACAAGATCAAAAAGAGCACGGCGCCACACGCCAAGGTGCTCGCGCCCAGCGATGTGGAGATCGTGCAGTGGCCTCTCAGCTACCAGCACAAGACCGAGCTCCAGTATGACCGTGACAGTACGCTGGTCGTGTACCCGACGAACGTCTCCGAGACGATGCCCGAGCTGACCAAGGAGGATCTGGAAAAGGTCAAGACGCTGGTGTTCATCGACTCGCCGTGGCAGAAGGCGCCAATCATTCTACAGGACGAAAAGCTCGCGCCTCTGCGCTGCGTGAAGCTGGCCAAGCCGCCGTCGGAAAGCAAGTTCTGGCGATACCACAAGGCCGGCGCTGGCTGCGTATCGACCATTGAAGGTGAGATGAATCTGTATTCATGCCTAGTGTATTGCGCATGAGCTAACTGCTTCATTGTGTGTTGTAGCCATTCAGCTCATGCTCCAGGACTACGTGGATGCAGCTGCTTCCGCTGGTGTCGCGCTGCGTGATGGTGCGGACGCGACCAACCTGGAAGAGTTGCTCTTCTTTTTCAAGATGCTGTACTCGCAGATCGCAGAGCACTACGAAAGTGACCCACGCAACAACCGCAAGCCGCCGATGGACGAAGCGGAGAAGGAGCGTCAGCGTGTGATCCGCAGCCAGAAGGAACTGGGACGCAAGCGCAAGCTGGAGACCAAGCAAGAGGCGTGGGCCAAGGTCGAGGCGGCGCTGGCGGCTGGAGAGATCACCGAGCTCCCCAGGAAGAACGACCGGTGCTTCAACTGCAAGGAGCCTGGCCACGAGGCCAAGGGGTGTCCGAACCCATGCCGCTATTGTCATGAAACAGGCCACTTCAGCGGCAAGTGCAGCATGAAGAAAGTGCGCCAAGAGCAGACCTCGACCGAGCAGCAGCGCATCACGAAGGCGCTGTAAATGAACGAATGGCTACATCGGTGAATCGTTTCTCTTGTTCTGTCTATTTTGCGTAATTACTTCAGCTTTGCCATCTATTCTCGTGGATTTTCTGCAGCCAAATCCTCTATTAGGTACTACTAGGTACAGTACCTAAATATGTACCATATTCCTGGTACAAATGTGGCTTTCCTCGTGAAGGGAGCTCTTTCCCTGGTGAACTTCCCTGATACAAGTCACGCATTGGGGTCTTTATCAAGCCACTAGGGCGACCGACACCAAGAAGGACCCAGCCGACGGCGCGAGCTACAGGCAAGACCAGCGCCGTACCCACGCGACCCACGCACGCGCAAAGGCACCATGGACACGCTGGCCAGGTACCTGCCTGGGCTGCGGTCCCAGAGCAACACGGCCCGCTACCGGGCGGCCCGTGAGCTGCGCCACTTCATCGAGTCCGAGTCGCGCGATCTGGCCCACGCCGTGTACATGAAGTGGGTGGGCGACATCGCCTCCAAGCTCATGGACATGTGCAACAGCGGCGACACGCCCGAGCGTATGGGCGGCATCGCCGCCATGGACGAGCTCGTGGAGCTATTCATCGCCGAGCGCAACGACCAGACCATCATCGAGTTTGCCCATTCGCTGACGCGTGTGTTTGAGAAGATCCCCGCTGCTGACACGGCGACGCTACGGCTCGCAGCTAAGGCGCTTGGTCACATTGTGTCCACCGGCGGCACGAGTCTGATCGAGTTCGTGGAGGACTACCACGTGAAACCCGCGCTTGAGTGGCTCAAGAACGAGACGTTCCACGTGCGTCGCCACGCCGCCGTCATGATCCTCAAGGAGCTCTCGACCAACGCGCCGTCGACGTCGTTCCGGTACATGGACCGGTACTTTGACTTTATCTGGAGCGCGTTCTGGGACACCAAGCTCGTCGTGCGCGTGAGTGCGAGCGAGTCGCTGCAGACGTGCTTTTCGCTGATCCAGCAGCGAGAATCTAACCGCAAGAGCGCGTGGTACAGCCGCGCGCTGGAAGAGGCAGAGAACGCCTTCCGCCGAGCCAACGCCGACGCCACGCACGGCGCGCTGCTCATTCTGAACGAGCTGCTGCGGAACACGGGCGACTTCATGCACCCGCACTACGCCAAGGTCTGCCAGCTCGTGTTCCAGCTACAAGACCACAAGAGCCCGTCCGTGCGATCGGCCGTGATCAGTCTGTTCCCACGGCTGGCCAAGTTCAACACGTCAGCGTTCCTGGACCGCTGCTACCGCCGCTGTATGCTGCATTTGCTGGAGGTGCTTCACTCGGCCACGACCACGACGCGGTCGGACGCGCTGCTGTCTATCGGTAAGCTGTCGCTGGCGATCGGCCCTGCACTCGCGCGAGACGAACAGGCGCTGCCGGCGATCATGAGCGGCATCAAGATCGGTCTCCAGGTCAGGAAGAGGGACTCGGACACGCACAAGGAGGCGCTGGCGTGTCTCCGCATGCTGGCGGAGGCTGTTGGTCCGGCACTGATCCGCGTTGACATTGAGTCGATGGTCTCGCAGCTCTTCCAGAACGACTTGGACTCGTCGCTCGTGGAGACGCTGACGACGATCGTCAAGAAGATCCCGGCGCAGAAGTCGCAGGTCCAGATGAAGCTGTTTGAGCGACTCAGCGCCATCTTGAGTGCCGCACGGCAAGGCGACGGCAGTGGGACGTCCAGTACTCCGACCAGTCGTGGCCGCACGAAGACCTCGACGATCTCCAGCACGTCCGGCACGTTCCTGTCGATGCTGTCGTCGGCGATCGAGCGATCCAAGACCAGTGCGATGTCGTCGTCGGACTCGAACTCGCTGTCGACGTCTCAAATGGACTACACGGCAGCCGTGCAGATGCAGTCGCTGGCGCTTGAGACGCTCGCGAATTTCGACTTCCAGGGCAGTCGCCACATCCCACTCATGCAGTTTGTCCACGAGACGGTCGTCAAGTTCCTGGACCACGAAGTCGCCCAGATCCGACGCAGTGCCGCGATCACGTGTTGTAAGCTGCTGCTTCCGCCGGGCGAAGAGCGAGGGCTGATGACGTCGGAGGACTTCGCGCGGCCTGTGACCGCCGTGCTTGAGCGTCTGCTCACGGTGGGTATCGCTGATACGGAGACCAGTATTCGTCTGCAGGTCTTGCGGTCGCTGGACGCACGGTTCGATCCGCTACTCGCCCAGAATGACAACCTCCGTTGCCTGTTCATCGCGTTGAACGACGAACGGTTCGAGATCCGGCAAACGGCCATGAGCACGCTTGGCCGACTCACGCACCACAATCCAGCCATGGTGCTGCCGTCGCTGCGTCAAACGCTCGTGCAGCTGCTGACCGAGCTCGAATTCAGTGGCGACACTCGCGGAAAGGAGGAAGGTGCACTGCTGATCGGCTGCTTGCTGCGGTCGGCCTCGCAGTTGGCCAAGCCGTACGTGCTGCCGATCCTTCAGGCACTGATGAAGAACCTGCGTGAAGACTCGGAGCACGCGCGCAACCGCAGCACGGTCAGCGTGAGCCGTGCGATCCTGGCGACGCTCGGTGACCTCGCGGAAGTCGGAGCGGAGGAACTCATCCCGTACCTGAACCAGTTGCTGCCCGAGGTGATCGACCAGCTTCGTGACTCGAGCAACCCTCAGATCCTCCAGGTCGCCATCAAGACGCTCGGCCAGCTCGTATCGTCGACTGGTGATGTCATTCGACCGTACTACGAGTACCCAGAGCTGCTCGACTTGCTGTGCCAGGCTCTTCAAAAGTCTGGCGATGCCTTTGAGCCTCTCCGTATTGAAGCTGGTCGAACACTGGGCATCCTGGGTGCGTTGGACCCGTACAACCTGCGGCTCTTCCACTTGCAGCGACAAGGCAAGCTCACAAACATCCCGCCATCGCGTGAGTTCCGAACGGGTCTTCCGACAGTCGCGGGCCACAGCGGCGGTGGCGTCCCGCCGGCCGTTGCGATTGCTGGTGGCATTGGTGGCAACGGACTGAGCCAGCATGGACGACGAGGCGGCGCTCAGATCGGCGGCACTGGCGTGATCATTGGCTTCGGCAACCACACGCAGGGTAACTCATCGGCGTGGGGTGATGATGAAGCCAAGATGATGCTGCAGGAGGTCGTGCAGCTCACGAATCGAACGCGAAGCGAGACGCAGAAGGTCAAGCAGACCAGCAGCAAGGGGCTCACGGTCTCACTGGAGCCACCACCAGAGGATCTGCTTCCGTCGATGATCGGAGACGCGTCGCAGTACTTCCCGACAGTTGTGGTGAATGCGCTGATCCGTATTCTTCTGGAGCCGCGTAACTCGGCCCACTACCAGGGTACGTTCGTCGCCATCATGTACATCTGCAAGAGCCAGCGCAAGAAGATCGCACCGCATCTTGAGAAGATCATCCCTGCGTTCCTGTACACGATGGAGCGAGTGAACCGGTCGCTGCGCAAGTTCCTGTTCGAGCAGCTCTGCGATCTGATCCAAATCGTCGAAGAACAGATCCAGCCACATCTGGACCACCTCGCCATGGTCTCCATTGTCAACAGCTACTGGGACGACCACTTGGAAGAAGTTTTGAACCTTGTCAAGAAGCTCGCGAACTCACTGGGCGAAGGCTTCCGCGTGTACCTGCCGGACCTCGTGCCGGAGCTGCTGCGTGTGATTCGAAGCGAGCGTGACCATGCGAGTCGTCCGCGCACGCTGCTGGTGTTGAAGACGGCCGTGTCGCTCGGTCGTCTGCTGGACGGGTACCTGCACCTCATCATTCCGGCTCTTGTGGCGCTCATTGAAAGTGATGCCGACTTGAATGCACGCAAGCAGGGCCTCGGCTCGCTGGGCTCGCTGGTCAAGAAGCTCAACGTGAGTGTGTTCGCGTCCAAGATCATCCACATGCTCTCTCGCGTGATCGCGTCGCAGCCCGACCTCGTCTACCTGGCCATGGATTGTCTGTGCTGTATGGTCTACACGATGGGCAATGACTACGCGATCTTCGTTCCGGTGATCAGTCAGGTCTTGGGCCGCCAGGCCTTGCGCTCGCACGATATTTTCGAGCGCTACGATCTGTTGGTGTCCAAGATCCTGAAGCACCAGCCTCTACCCGTGGCCTCGTGGGCGACTGATCCATCGCGTGGACGTATTGCCGACTCTGGTGACCGGTCGGATTCCGGTGCGGGTGGAGATGAAGCCAAGAGCCTTCCGTGTGACCAGAAGAACCTCATGAAGGCCTGGGAGGCGTCGCAGCGCGGCACCAAGGAGGACTGGACCGAGTGGATGCGAGGCTTTTCCGTGGAGCTGCTGCGTGAGTCGCCTTCGCCAGTCTTGCGAGCGTGTAAGGAGCTCGCGTCCGTGTACCAGCCACTCGCCCGTGAGCTCTTCAACGCGTCGTTTGTGAGCGTGTGGCCACACCTGAGCCCACCGACGCAGGACAACCTGATCCGCTCGCTCGAGACGGCGTTCCAGTCGCCTCACCTGCCAGCAGAGATCCTGCAGATCCTGCTGAACCTGGCCGAGTTCATGGAGCACGACGACCAGTCACTGCCCATCGATATTCGACTGTTTGGCTCGCTGGCGGAGAAATGCCACTCGTTTGCCAAGGCTCTGCACTACAAGGAGCTCGAGTTCAACACGAACCCGACGGCCGACGGTATCCAGGCATTGATCTCGATCAACTCGAAGCTCAACCAGCCTGAGGCAGCGCGAGGTCTGCTAAAGCACGCACTAGGCCGTCTGCCTGGCGTGGAAGTCAAGGCCTCGTGGCATGAGAAGATCTTGCGGTGGGATGACGCGCTGGCAACCCACGACCGCGTGCTGCAGAGCGACCCGGACAACGTGGAGGCCATCTTCGGCAAGATGCGCTGTCTGTATGCTGTCGGTGAGTGGCGTCGACTGAACGACCACGTCCAAGAAACGTGGGCCAAGATCTACGGCGACGACCGCCACCACCACCATTACGACGGTGCAAATGGAGATGACGGAGACCAAGGCCAAGAAGACGGACGTCTGCTGGATGTTCCGCCAGCACTCAAGAAGGAGCTGTGTAGCAACGGCGCTCGCGTGGCGTTCATGCTCCAGAACTGGGACGCGATTCCTCGTTTCATCAACTCGGACATGGAGGAGACCGAGTCGCACATGTTCCAAGCGGTCGTGGCGATCCGACGCATGGAGCTGGACGACGCCATGGGCTCCATCAAGTTCTGTCGTAAGGTGATGGACCCGACGCTGCGCTCGCTCGTGAGCGAGAGCTACGCGCGTGCGTACATGCCGTCGATCGTGAACCTCCAGATCCTGACCGAGCTCGAAGAAGTGATCGCGTACCTCAAGACGTTCGCGTCCAACAACAACGGCGAGCTCACGCTTCTCTCGACGCCAGCGTCGCGTCGCAAGCAGAGTATCAGCAGCCTGAACTTCGTGTCCACGGCGTCATCAAGCACGTACGAATACGACAAGCAGGCCGCGCTCACGAAAGTCCAGACCATTTGGACCAAGCGCATGCTCGGAGTGGAGCGCAACATCCAAGTGTGGCAGAACCTCATGCTCGTGCGCTCGCTGGTGTTTGACCCCAAGGAAGACGTCGACATTTGGCTCAAGTATGCTCGTCTGTGTCGCAAGTCGGGCCACTTGAACCTCGCGGCGAGTGCGTTGTGGCGAGTCGGCGCGCAGCCATTGATCCGCAGCATCCAGAGAGATCCGCATGCCCCGTTGCCGCTCAACTTTGGCGGCACCAACGCTGGAGCTCCGTTTACGGGTGGCATGTCGATGATGAACGCCGCTAGCTTTTCTGACAGCTCGGCGCCAGATCCTCGCGTCGCGTTGAGCTACTTGCAGCACCTGTGGGCTGAGAACCGGGAAGACGTGGCCTTACGGCAGATCAACCACTACATCCAGGCGCTTGAGCGGTACAACAGCGGCGAAGAGCTGGCCAACAATGAAGATCTCCTGCGGCTGCGCGTCCAGGTCTACATCCAGTTGGGCGAGTGGCAAATGGCTATGCCTGAGCCGCACAAGCAGGCGGATGGAACTTCCTCCGTTGACCAGGTTATCGGATACCTTGAGACGGCGACGCAGCTGGACCCGACGAACCATCGCGCGTGGCACGAGTGGGCGCTGATGAACTTCCGAGCGATGGAGGCGACGTCGACGGACCCAGCGGACGACCCAAAGCGATACGCGGCGCCTGCGATCCAGGGTTTCTTCCGGTCGATCGCGTTCGGCCACATGCGCTACGACGTCACCAAGGACGTGCTGCGTCTGCTCACGCTGTGGTTTGCTCAGGGCCACCGCCCAGAAGTCCACGCTGCGATGATGGCGGGTTTCCAGGACGTGTCGATCGACACGTGGCTCGACGTGATCCCGCAGCTCATCGCGCGTATCGACTCGCCGAATGCCAAGATGAACGAGCTGCTCCACGAGCTTCTGTCTCGCATCGGCTTTGCCCACCCGCAGGCTTTGATCTACCCGATCACCGTTGCCTCCAAGGCGATGAACCCGAATCGAAAGGCTGCCGCGGAAGGGATCCTTGCAGCCGTACGGCGCCACTCGCCCAAGCTCGTGAACGAAGCTGCGATGGTCTCTCGAGAGCTCATCCGAGTCGCGATCCTGTGGAACGAACTGTGGCACGGCGGTCTAGAAGAGGCGTCCAAGCACTACTTCAACAACCGCGACTCCAAGGCCATGATCGCCGAGCTCGCGCCGCTGCACGAGCAGATCGAAAAGATCGGCAAGGATGAGGCTCCGACGCTGCGTGAGGTCGCGTTCTACCAGGCGTTTGCACGCGATCTCAAGTTTGCCAAGGAGTGGACGAACCGATTTGAGAAGACTCAGAACATCGACGATCTGAACCAGGCGTGGGACATCTACTACAGCGTCTTTTCCAAGATCCGCAAGCAGCTCACGAACCTGTCGAGCCTGGAGCTGGCCAACGTCGGCCCCAAGCTGCTGTCGGTCCACAACCTGAGTCTCGCGGTGCCTGGCACGTACAAGGCTGGCGCGCCGATCGTGCGTATCCAGTCGTTTGACACCAAGGTCACGGTGCTCACGTCCAAGCAGCGTCCGCGCAAGGTCACGATCGACGGCAGCGACGGCAAGGCGTACCCGTTCCTGCTCAAGGGCCACGAAGATCTCCGCCAGGACGAGCGTGTGATGCAGTTGTTTGGCGTGATCAACACGCTGCTGGCGAACGACAGCGATACGAGCAAGCGCAACCTCGCCATCGAACGGTACTCGGTGCTGCCGCTGTCCCACACGAGCGGTCTCATCGGATGGGTGCCCAACTGTGACACGCTGCATCAATTGATCCGCGACTACCGAGAAGCACGCAAGATCCAACTGAACGTTGAGCACCGCTTGATGGTGCAGATGGCGCCCGACTACGACAAGCTGCCGCTCATGCAAAAGGTCGAGGCGTTCAAGTACGCGTTAGGTGAGACCACGGGCCAGGACTTGTACCGTGTGCTGTGGCTCAAGAGCCAGGACTCGGAGGTCTGGCTCGACCGCCGCCGCAACTACACGCGGTCGCTGGCCGTCATGTCCATGGCCGGCTACATCCTCGGTCTGGGCGATCGCCACCCGAGCAACTTGATGCTGGACCGCGTGTCCGGTAAGATGGTGCACATCGACTTTGGCGACTGCTTCGAAGTCGCGATGGAGCGAGACAAGTACCCGGAGAAGATCCCGTTCCGACTCACGCGTATGCTCACGCAGGCCATGGAGGTGAGCGGCATCGAAGGCAACTTCCGGTATACGTGTGAGGCGTCGATGCGCGTGCTGCGTGACAACCGCGACTCGCTCATGGCCGTGCTCGAGGCGTTCGTGTACGATCCGCTGATCAACTGGCGTCTGCTCAAGAAGGACGCCGTGCCGTCCCACGCGCAGCCCGAAGGCGAAGACGCGGTGGTCGCAGTCGATCCCCGCAACCGCACAGTGAGCCAAAACGGCGGCACGGTGCCCGAGTCGACTAGCGAAATGAATGGCTCAGCTGTGGACGACGGCTCGGTGAAGAGCTCCGTGTCGACGCCGCCGCGTCGCCGCAACTCGTCGAGTGAAGCCATGTTCAGCGGCTTCAATATGGATCCGATCGACTCGGCGAGCCTCGCACGGAACTCGATCCAGGACGCGCAGCGCGACTACGACTCGAAGAACATTGGCCAGTCGGTGATTGAGACGGAGCTACCGCAGCTCAACGAGAAGGCGCTGTCGGTCGTGGACCGCGTCAAGAAGAAGCTCGCAGGACGGGACTTTGACGACGGCGAGAAAGTGCTGAGCGTCGACGAGCAGGTCGACCGGCTCATCAGCCAGGCCACGTCCCACGAGAACCTGTGCCAGCTCTACTACGGCTGGTGTCCATTCTGGTAAAAAGGTAACCTGGGTGGGTACAGAAGCAACAAGATATGGGTACAGTCTGTTAGAAACCGTAAATTTCAGTTAGATGTTGTTGTTCTCAAAAGTGGATGTGAGCTTGGGTTTGGGTTTTGGAAGAGGTTATGGGTAACTGCAACCCGGCCCGCCGTGTCGCTTGGCGGATGCGTATCAACCTCGTTGACTGGTTGGAGCCCAGGAGGTCTGTTGGCTCAGGAAAGGACGACGATTGATACTGTATCATCGATCACTAAAGGTCGAATATGGGACCTCCACCGGCGGGCAGCAAGAAGCGCAAGGCGCCAGCGGGCGGCGCGGGTGCCAAGGGCGGCAAGAAGGCCGCGAAGAAGGCTACTGTCGGAGCGGCCAGCAAGAAAGTACAGGGCGGCAACAAGGCCGGAAAGGGCGGACCAGCCAAGGGAGGAGCAGCGAAAGGAGCCGCTGCGTCCAAGGACAACAAGAAGAAGACTGGAGGCAGCAAGCCGCCTGTGAAGAAGGTGAAGGGCGCGGCGCCGCAGCTGCCGGAGAACACGGACGACGTGGATGTGGACGAGGACGACGTCGAGTTTTTCGAGCAAAATGCGCAGTTTTCGTCGTTTTTGGTGAATATGGACGCCAAGCGTCTGGCCAAGGGTATGTTCACCAAGGACAAGCCGGCGCGGCCAGCGGCGCCTGTGAAGAAGCCCGTGGATGGCGAGAAGGACGGTGAGAAGGAGGATGACGAGAAGAAGGATGAGCAGCCGCTGGAGAAGCTGGAGGCGCACCGCCGTCGTCCGGGCTGGAACACGGCCAAGGTGGACCTCAGCAACAAGCTGCCAGTCAAGTTCATGGACGGCAGCGTGCGTCTGAACAAACTCATGGCGGAGAACGACGACGCGGCGAATGCCAAGGCCAAGGCCGAAGGCGCAGCCGTCGTCGCGGACGAGAGCGGAGACGTGGACGACATGGAGGACGTCGTGGAAGATCTGGACTCGGACGTTTCAGACATGGAGTTTGAGGAGCTCAAGGACGGCGAGGAGGACGACGAAGCCGGAGAGCATATGCAGAAGGAGGAGCCGAAGCCCGTGACGGAGGTGGATCTCCAGATCCAGCGCCAGCGCCGCCTCGCGCAGAAGAAGGTCGAGATCGCGCAGCTCTGTGAAAGCATCCTTGAGTCGCCAGAGGACGCGATGAAGAAGAACAAGGAGCACCCGGAAGGTCTCAGCAAGATCCAGGAGCTCCACGCGTTATGCTCGGATCCGGACGTGACCGTCCAGAAGCTCAGCATGCTCTCGCAGTTGTCAGTGTTTCTGGATATTCTTCCAGACTACCGCATTCGTCTCGCGCAGGAAAGCGAGAAGCAGACCAACGGCCGTCCACAGAAGAAGAAAGTGCAGCAGATGCAGGACTTCGAAGCTACGTTGCTCAACAACTACCAGCTCTTTTTGAAAAAGTGCTCGCAGGTCGTCAAGGACGGGATCCGCGGCAAAGGACCCAACCACGAGCTCACGCCCAAGGGCCGTCGTGACCTCGCACTGGCCGAGACAGGCGCCAAGTGTCTGTCGGAGCTGCTCAAGGTCAAGTACGGATTCAACTTTCACTTGAACCTGATCGTCGCGCTCGTGCCCATGGCCGACTGCCACTTCCCGACGCTGCGCAAGGCCGCGTGCGACGCCTTTGAGGCCGTGTACCAGTCGGACAAGTCGTGTGTCGCGACACTTGATATCGTCAAGCAGATCTCGTCGTACGTCAAGCAGAAGGAGCACCGCGTCAAGCCCGATATCATCAAGACGTTCATCAAGATGCCGCTGGAAGTGACCATGGAACAGGGCGAAGCCTCGCGTAAGAAGGCCAAGTCGGACCGTAAGAAGCGTCGCAAGCTCCAGAGCGAAGGCGACTCAATCGCCGCTGGCTTGAAGGAAGCCGAGGCCGTCGTGGACCGCAGCGAGCGTGAAAAGACCCAGGCCGATATCCTCCATGAGCTCGTGCTCATCTACTTCCGTATCCTCAAGCAGGCGACGTACTCGACGGCGCTTCCTGCCGTGCTGGAAGGTCTCTCCAAGTTTGCGTTCCTGATCAACCTCGAGATCATGATCGACTTGATGAAGGTGCTCAAGGCCGTGCTCAAGGAGGACATCCTGCCGCTGGCGTCGGCCTTCCAGGCCGTGCTCACGGGTCTGCGTACGCTGCAGGGCCCTGGCCAGGAGCTCATGGTGGACGACAAGGAGTTCGTGGATATCCTGTACAAGCTGCTGCGTCGCTTTTCTGAAGGCGAGGACCAGAGCAGCTTCGACGTGGCGCTGCAGTGTGTGGAGGCCGTGTTCCTGCGTCGCAAGGAGATCGTCGTGGACCGCGTGGCGGCCTTCATCAAGCGTCTGCTGCTCATCTCGCTGAGTCTGCAGCCACACCAGATCCTGGCCGTGGAGTCGCTCGTGCGTAGTCTCATGCACCGCTACTCCAAGCTGCTCCAGCTTCTCGAGAGCGACGTCGACCGCGTGGCCTCGGGCGAGTACCGAGCCGACGTGGATGACCCGGACTTCACGAACCCGTACTCGACGGCGTGCTGGGAGCTGTCGCTGCTCCAGAGCCACTACCACCCGATGGTCGCCGGCTTCTCCAAGGGCACGGCCGAGCTCGGCCCGAGCCTGCCCAACGAGTTCCCGCGCGCCATGCTGGACACGTACAACACGGCTGCAAACGGCACGTTCCTGCCCAAGGTGCCCGTGCCGCCGCGGAATCCACTGTTCAGCAAGATCGAACAGCACCAAAAGAGAGAGAAGAACAAAAAGCGACAGCGCGACCGCAAGTTCTTCGTGGCTGATCCGATCACCGAGAACACGCGCCGCGCGACGCCCTTCATGCAGTTGTGTTTCCAGGCCGACCGTGTGAATGACAAGGCGGACGAAGCCATCGAGTTCCGACGATAAAGCAACACGACGTGTGCCTGGACGTGTGTGCCTCCCACAAAAAATCGGACTTTTTGCATGTTTTACGATCATCCTACTACAAACTTCCGCATAGATATACTATAGACGATGGCTTTTTCATGGCCGACTCCTACTACTTCCGTCCATTGGCTTTTTTCAAGGACTGTCGACTACGAATGAGTCGTCCAAGTACGGACGGTTCGTGCCTTGCCGCACGAGACACGAGAAGCCGATGACGGCGACGATCGTGATGGTCGCGATGAGTCCGCAGGCGAAGAGGAAGTTAGTCCACTTGGCCACGAGCTCCAGGAACGACGTGCGGCAGCCTGTGTAGGGCGCGACGCCCACGGTGGCGTTGCCGTTGAGCAAAAAGGACCCACACCAGAGCTGGTTTGACGACGAGCGCTGACACTGGTCGATGGCCCAGTCGTACACGGGCTGGTAGTTCTTGTACTTGGCGAGCTGGTCGCAGACGCCGCAGAACGTCTCGAGCTGCGACGGCCGCGTGCTCAGTTCACAGACCTGCGGCACATAGTAGGAGCCGACAACCGTCGAGACAGCGGCGGGTAAATCGATGTTGAACAGCGTGGTGACGTCGCTGACCTTGGTATCCTCACCGCAGTAGTAGATGACCTGAGCGTAGCAGTAGAGCTTGTCGAAGTTCTCGCCCACAGTGGCCTCTTCTGCGGCAGCCGGGTACGCGACGGCCGCCCAGTCGTTCGATTTGGACTTGACGGAGTTGGCGCCGATGGTCACGACGATGAAGAGGCCGGCAGTGATGACCAGCATGACGGCGTAGATCGTGAGCACGACGCGGTTGCGGAACCACGCGCCAAAGCAGCCGATGCCCGCCAGCGCCACGACGAGCGCACCGAGGATCAAGATGAAGAGCATGGTGGAGGAGCCGACCCAGGCGTAGTCGCCCTTGAAGGCCTCGAGCCAGCCGGCGTTCTTGATGCGCTGCGAGAAGTAGATGAGCAGGCCACCGCCCACGAGGAAGGCCATGTTGATGAGCATGAGCAGCACCTTGGCCACGTTCACGGCCACGGAGCCATCGTTCTCGTACTGGCCCATGGTGGTGGATTGGATTGGTTTCGGGAAAGTACGCAACCTGAAGAGCTACGTTGGCTGGATTTGATCACTGGATCTCCGGAAGACCTGGAGTGCTGGACGCTGGATGCTGGATCTCCGGACGCTGAATCACTGGGTCTCTGTATCTCCGGACGGCGCGCTGAAGTGCTAGACGAAGCCGACGCGGCGAGTGTCGATTGAGTCTTGGGGACTGGAATGCCTCGCAACAGAAGAAGGTTCCCGGTGGGGAACACGCTTAGGACGGGGCGCTACGATGGCTTGAGGTCGAGTGGCTTCCTGCTGGACTGGTCGTCCAGTCGGTAGTCAGATCAATAGAACACTCACAGTCAGTGACAGCGTCAGCCGTGGTGACCGCGACCTCCGAGAATGAATACAAGTCGGAGATTCAGCCCTAACCTCCTTCAAGTGCTGACACCTTTGGGACCCAAGAGTCACCAATAATTATTGTCAGCGAGCTTGAGTTTTGACCGAGAACTCCCCAATCAATGACGGTGACCACCAGCAGTGCACCTTGCTCACGAATGCACACGAGAAGACGGACAGCACTCCATGGTGTCGCACTGTGAGTTGCAGGAAGTGACCCCAGCCGATGCTCAGCATCATCATGCAGTGACTACTGTACGGGATGCAGCTGCTGAGGAGTGCCAACAATTTTCTCAGCCTCAGACATAGTATCAGAATACCTTGTCTGAGACTAATGTACCGGTAATCCATCGGTATCGCCATCATCGCTGAAGAGCCCAAAAAGAGCAACGAGCAAGATGGAACTGCAGGTGCGTAGCTCTTGTTGACATCTCCATGACGCTTCACGGACAGCCAATCTCACCAACACTCCCCCAATCGTTTGCCTCGACTTGTACAGAACCTTCTCCAGGGCGAATGGCCCACCACGCCTGAGATTGAGCTGCTGCGGCGCGCGCAGGCCATGCATACGGAGGCCGACGCCAAGCTGCGCTCGCTGACACGCGACTTCCGCGCGCATCGCCTCTATCCGCGACGCGTACGTCCTCCGCGTCGATCGTAATCCTAATGAACCACGCTACATACTTAGCTGACAGTGTGATGACTCACGTAGATGGAGATCCGGTCGCTCCAGCTGCACGTGCACCACACATTCACGCCGCCGGTGACGGCGTCAGACGACGGCACCACCCCCGGCGCTCCTGGTCGATGGACACTCCATCTCCAGGCAATGGACGCCGCCTCGGGCGCCTCCACACCTGTGGTGCGTACTTTCTCGTTTGCTTTTTTTGTTGGTTTTGGCTGCTCGCATTGTTGTTGGTTGTTGGGTCTAACCTGTGTGGCGTTTTGTTGGCGTATGATTGGCGTTTTATTGGCGTGTTAGAACCTCGTGCACTACTTCCGCAAGGTCTCGTTCGAATTAGAACCTCGTCTGTACTCGGATTCGGTGGTCGAGTGGACGTGTTTCCAGAAGGGAAACCACGACGTGAACGCGCTCCAGGTCTCGCGCGTGGGCCACACGCCCCACACGGTGCGTGTGAAGCTGCTGCCGTCGCATCCGCTCGAGAGATACGTGATTTCCGACGAGCTACGCGCGGCCATCGGCCCGTACTTCCACGTCCCGGCCCAGTCCCACACCAAGCAAGACATCCTCATGGCCACGTGGGAGTACATCAAGCGCAAGAGCCTGATCAAGGAGGACGACTGCCGCGTGGCTGTGTGTGACAACATGCTGCGCCAGTTGTTCAACTGCGAGTCGCTGCCCTTCGCGTCCATCGTCGTGGCCATGCGTCCGCATCTCACGGCGGCGCCGGCTCTGGACTTTGAGTACCACCTGAGCCTCTCGAGCGACGCCGAGTCCGAGGACAAGCCGCAGGATGAAAAGGTCGTCAGCGTGGACGTCGGCCACGTTGACGAAGTGGAACGAGCGCGTGAGTTGGCTCTCCAAGAGTGGGAAGAGCTCCAGCAGGAGCAGCAGAAGGAGCTCGATCTGCTGCACCGTCAGGAGACGCATCTGCTCACGCAGCTCCACGCCTATCAGCGCAAGTACGAGTGGATGCAGCAGTTCGCGCAGGACCCTGCGGGCTTCATTGCTGACGTCGTCAAGTCCCAGCAAGCCGACGAGCAGATCCTCACAGCTGAAGCCGAGACTGACGAGATCAACGTGCCCAACCCGCACCAGTTCTCGCAGCCGTGGGTGCGCGAGGTCGTGTCGGAGCTGCTTATCCAGCCCCCACGCAACTGACCGGACCTGAGCGTACACTAGCTTTCTTGAATCGGAAATGAGTGCATACTTTTGGTGCGACGATCATGGCCTTCTCTTGAAAAAGACTACCAGGGCAACAATGTGCGCACTAGATTGTCTTGTGCCCACCTTGTTGCCCCAGCGGACAAGCAGTAGCTGGTGACAGCATGAACTTGTGTGGATCCAGACGAAACGTTCTATTTTTCTAAACCACCAAAGATATTTTGGGCGTCTTTTCTCAGTGGTTTCGGCGACCGCATCCACAAAATACCGCCACCGGCCGTGATGTTGGTGTTGCGCCGCTGAATCGACGGCTCAGTTGCTGCTGGTGCCATCAGCGTCGTCTGCGTCAGCCTGGTCGGTCTGGTCTCTCTTTCTCTTGGGCTCGTGAGGCGCGTGGTCTCTCCTTCATTTGCACTGTTCGCTGTCGAGCTGCCTCTCTGGACTGGATGCAGCAAGCGAGTGCGACGCGGCTGCGCTGCGACCCGACTGAGTATGCTCGCAAGCAGCAGGAGAAGAAAGACCGCGCGAAAGAACTCAAGGAGCAGCGCCACAAGGGCGTGTTCAACGACGACCACACCTTCGCCCCCAAGTGAGACCGTCGCCTTGTACCACCACCACTTACTAGTATTTCTACTGACTTCTCGTAATCTACGACTAGGGTGAACCCACGCGAGAAGGGCAAAGCTCCTTCGTCGAGGGAAGAGGACGAGCGGCCGTCGCCAACCATGCAGCGCGGAGGTGGCAGCAGCCAGTACGACGACATCCCGATTCGGCCGAGCAAGACCCTCCAGGCGTCCTCTCGCAAAGAGATCCTTGGGCCCGAGGAGACGCCGATCCAGAAGAAGACCACTGCGACCACCAGGGGTAATAGTAGCCGTCCCAATAACAATGCTGACCATCACGCGAACGCTGGAGACCAAGAGAGCGATGCCTTAGATACCTTGTCGCGCGCGTACCCCAAGAAGGCGGCCTCTCGCCAGCCTGAAGACGATACGTCGTACTCACCGCCCGCGAAGCTCAAGCCAGGTAAGGCACCCTCACACAAGCGTGTACACTACTCAGACAAGCCTCTAACGCCTCCATGCTTTGAGTCTAGAACACGACTCACTCTACCGGGAGGTGAAGCGCACGACGGGCCACGATCTGGAAGACATTCCGATCGCGAAGCTCAATGGTGGAGGAGCTTCCAAGGCGGCCAAGCACACGGGCCCGTGCCTTCGCAACTCCGGTTGTGGCTGCCCAAAGTGTGGAGGAGGGCCTGCCGATAGTGGTGGCAGTTCTCGACCAGATCCGCCAGTACGTCGCCGTGAGCCAGTCAGCCGTGCGCCACCCGACCAGGACTCGTACGGCCCGCAGACCAACACATCGCGCTCAGGGTACGGATCGCAGAGCGAGATGGAGGTACGCTTCCGCATCACAAGTTCTTGGCTGCAGAGATGTCTGATACAAATGTGTGGTGCGTGTAGAACTCGCTGACGCTGCTGAAGTCGAAGCTCTCGCGGGCGAAGGCTCGCACGGCGCCCAGCAATCAGGCATCATTGTATGATGACAAGCCAACCCACGAGCCAGCTTCCAAGTCGGCTCGTCAACCATCCTCTGGTTACGCTGCTGCGTCTTCATCATCATCGTCGACCACGCGGCGTCCTAGTCAGCAGCAGTCGCCGCCGCCTCAAAAGCCAGCGGCTCAGAACGCGCGTAGCTCTCAGGCTCCAGTTCCGACTCGTAGTAAGCAGCCACAGTCACGACACGACGAAGACGAGCGGCCTGCAAACACCAACCGACGGCTTCCACGCCACCAAGAAGAGGAAGAGGAGTCGGACATTCGAGCGCCGCCTCCTATTTCGAGCGGCTTTGCCGATGGCGAGCAGCCAGACGAGTACGCCGACGACGTGGGCGAGATGGAGGAGTGCGACAACTGCCACCGCCGCTTTAACGTCATGTCGTTCGCCAAGCACCGCAAGATCTGTGAGAAAGTGTTTTCGGCCCAGCGTAAGGTGTTCAACATGGCGGCCAAGCGTCTGGAAGGCACGGAGGCCGAGAAGCTTCTCAAGGAAGCAGGAAAGAAAGGAGGCAAGAAGGGTGCGGCGGCACGCGGCGACGAGAAACCCATCAAAGCCAAGGCCGTGGACTGGAAGCAGCAGAGTAACGCCTTCCGCGAGGCCATGCGAGCGAACCGCGACATCGTCCAGGCCACGAAAGACGGCCGTCCTCTTCCGCCCATGGCACCGTCGGCTCCGGACCCGAGCTTGATTCCGTGCGACTACTGCGGTCGCCGCTTCAATGACAAGGCCGCTGACCGACACATTGCGTTCTGTAAGGAGAAGTCTCAGCGAAGCGGAGGAGGGCCGCCAAAGAAAGCTGCGGCTCCGGCTCCAGCGGCGAAGTCGAGTGCTGCGCCTGCTCGCGCTCCGCCTCCACGCAAGCGGTAGACGTACCTGGAGTTTGGTGCGAGCTACGAAGTATAGGCAAATGGTCAGATAATCAAATCATTCTATTCGACGCTTGAGCATTCGAGAAGCATACGGGACTCTACCCGAGGACGAATAGCTTGTCGTGTTGGTGGAGCGTGGTCTCGGGCGTTGGGCAGGTGTACACGAACGGACGCAGGTTCTCGAGTGCAGGGTTGGACGACCGTAGTACCCCTATCACGAGCATTTTCATCGCCAAAAAATCCTGGAACACGTTGACGAAGTTGGCGCCGGCGTACGATTCGTCGATCGCGACCTGAAAGAGTCTTCGTGGTCGAGAGGTCGACGACGAAGCTGGAGTCGAAACCTTCGGTGTGTTGCTTGACGGCTCTTTCGATTGTTGTGTCTGATCCTCTCCGCACGCAAGAATGCGCACGACATCAGTCACGTACGGATTGTAGAATGCCTGGCAGATGATTCGATCAAGGATACTGGCGAGCACGACGTCACCACCAGCGAATGAAGGCGCGAGGAAAGGGAACTCGTCGTGGCTCACGGCTGGATCGCGAGGCCGACAAAACTTGGCGCTGCTGGCGTGGTATAACAGCGCAATTGTGTCGATGCCGTCGAAGTTGAGAGCTTGTCCATGCCCAGCGTCGATCACTCCTTCGTTGCTACTCCGTTCGACGAAGGAGCTGTCGCTGTCGTACTGCTGCAGCGACGTATCGATGATCTCGGGGATTTGGCTGAACATGGTCGGCTCCAAGTCTGGATACCGCTGCAGCATCCGCACTTTGATGCTCTCCATAGGTAGCCCCTGCTCGAGTTCGCGACGGTAGAATCCCAGGGCACTTTCTGTACTCTCGACCCCTTGCGTGTAGAGATGCTGGCGACTACTCTGTCTTCGTCGAGGCGACGATCGTCCGCTGCTACCCAACGTCATCTCTTCTCGTGCGACCTCCGAGACGAGCAGTGAGTTGATGACGCCGAAGTCTGTCAAGTTCTCGTGATTGAGTGTCTGAGCTTCTGAGGAGGCTGATACCTTGTGAGGGCTTGACATCTTGAGCTTGAATCTCGACGACGACGTTGGTGGCTGAGGCATGACGACAACTCGACAGGCACGATCGATGGCTGTCTTCCGTAAATCTCCGACTTTTGTGGCGCTGCCGCAAACAAATACGACATTCTGGAGGACGTTTCCAATGTCTTCGCCGTATTCTTCTTTCATCGCAAGAACTTTGACAAGTTCGCTGGCAGTCGGGTATTTCTCGACGAGAAGCACAAAGGGAGGCGAGCTGGAAAATCGAGTGACTGTGCCAAGCTGCGAGAATGCTCGCGACGACTGTCGAACTTGCTTCTCACAACCGCAGAACTGCTTGATGAACGCAACGACAGTTAGCGCGTCGCGAAGCCGACCGCCACAGACCACGAAGTGACTATCCAGATGCGCAGAGTCGTGGAGGAAGTGGTCACTCTCCAAGCTTCGCTGCACTTCTTCGAGCATTTGACTCCTGACAGCGTGGATGATGGGCATATCCACTGAGACCTCATACCTTGCGCTCGTCGGGTTTGCTGCCGAGACCTCGTCGATCTTCTCCAGACTTGAGACGTTCGAGAATGAGCTCAATCTCGTGGTGGGAGGCGAGAGACCAAGTCTCAAGCTTGGAATACTCGGGATATCGCTGACTTCTGTCATGTCGTCCATCGTGTCGGCTTCTGATCCTTTAAAACTCCGACTTTGCTCCAGCAGCGATAGCGCGCTTTTACCACTTTGAAGACGAGACCGAGACGACGGCCGCTTCATGAGACTATCGGACGATACTCGAACTGGCCGTGCTTGGCGAGGGGACGAGCCACTCCGGGATAGTTCTGTTGCGTCGTTCCAGAAGCCGTACGAGTTCGCGATGTGTAAAACGCTAGCTGCCGTTTTGGCGAGCACAATGCCAATATCCCTGCAAGTCATGAAAGAATACAATGAGCCCGATACCCTTTAGATACATCAAGCAATAAGAGCAACTCACCCCTCGCGGATAATATAGTGGAATGGCGCGATGCGGAATTCTCCTTCCGTGGCGGTGGCGCCACTGCTTGCACGTCTTCGACGACGTGGACGAACCATGATGAGCATCGCGTTGTATCGCTCATAGATATTTCGCACGACGTCGTCGTATTTCTCGTACTGGAAGCGTTTGGTGAAGATAATCGGAAAAATCTGGTAGCTCATGCCGTCAACGTACTACAATCACGCGTGAGCGTTAGCTGGTCCATTCATCACGATAGGAATACAAGAGCATGGCTCACCTCTTCGATCCAGTGCTTGGTGTCCTTGAGGCTATGGGCATACTCTGCCGCGCTCGCAGAGTGAAGAAGATTCAAGATGAGAGTGCTTGCTCCTGGGCACACTGCGGATCTCGCCATGATCATCGTTTGAAGCTCCGACGTGTTGGTCGTGTTGCTGCCGAGCAGTTGTGCTGTCATCTCAAGTTCCTGCTCACGAGATCGTAGTTGCATGTAGATATCGAGATTGATGCTGGAACTGTCTGCGAAGTTGCGCACGGCAAGTGTATGCAGCACTGTCCTCGCGTCTTGCTGAGCTGATTCGTGTCGGACCAGTTTGTTAGCCAGGAAAAATACTGCCGTGGCTTCACCAAGTCGAGCTCGCTTCTGATCATTTCCATTCGACAAACTGCCGCGAAGGTATCGAGTGCGCAGTACGAACCGATCTTGGGACAAAAGGCGTAACACAGCGGGAGATGGCGGCGCCTCGCACATGAACACGACGTCCAAGTGAATGTTGCCCCGGCTCGAGTGGTAAAACTCATCCAGGAAGTCCCAGATCGAGTCGGTGGTGAGATCGTATCCAGACACGATCACATGGCCCGGCGTCTTGTCGTTTCGGCGCGTGTAGTCCTTGTCATACTGGTGGTTCTGCTTCGACAGCTCATTGAGCTTGGCTGCTTTCTGCGGAACGATCGTGAAGACGGCGATGATGAGGAGCATCACGAAGATTTCACCCAGCGTCGTGTGCGGAGATATGTCGCCGTACCCTGCGTGAATAGCTCATATTAGACACTGCTGTACCACCCAGTTGAAAAGGGGTCACTCTCTTACCAACGGTCGACATCGTGACCAAGATGAAGTAGAGCGAATCGTGGAAGCGGAAGGTAACTCCCTGGTCAAGGTAGTGTGCCTCTTCCATCGCATGGTACATGCCAGCAGCACAGAGGACGACTGCGACGGCCGATAGGAGGAACACACTCAACTGTTCACCATCAAACGTCAGCAACGCTGCTTGTTCAGCGGATAGGTTCTTCGTGCAGTGCTCACCTCGTAGTTAAAGCCGTGCCTCTTGAACTTGATAAAGCGCTTCAATCTCAGCACTCGAAGAGCCCGAAAGATACGCAGGACGCGCAGTATGAAGAACGTCTGCGACTTGGTCGATGTCGTGAAGTACTACAGCAAGATGTGAGCAAGTTGCCTGCACATCAGTGCGAGAAAGGAATTAAATGAGTCACTTACCATGAGAAACGACGGAATAATCGTGATGAGATCGATGACGCCGTAAATGGAGAGCAAGTACTGGAGCGGATTCGGTGCAACGAACAAGTGAAGTCCCTAGATGAACACCAGAACACTAGTCAGTCGAGTTGTAACGTAGACTATCATCATTTTGGCGTCCAACCCACCAAGTCGAAGATGAAGAAGCTGGTCAAGCTCACTTCCACCGCTCGCTTTGCTGTCGCTCCCTCAAGATTAGGATAATAGAGCTACGAACCAATCCAAGAGTGTTAGTTAGAGAGCTCTATCACAAAAGGGAAATGTGCGTCGTACCTCGGTGATGTATAACCCGAAGATGATCATGCTGAAGGCCAAGTTGATGAGCTCGAGGTACAACCCGGACGGGCCGACGAGGAAGTGCTGGGCTCGCTCTTGGAGCGTCGGGTCGTACACACGAGCGAGTGAGCGACCCATCTCGCTACGAGATACACGACTGCTGCGGTCGCTCATTGCGACGCCGTTGAACTGGACGCGGTGTCTATCGCCCCCTTCAACTAAGCATCAAGATCAATCAACGCGTCAGTTTGACAGTCGAGCAGATATATCACTGCTACTGTACGTACGACTGTCATCGATTCGGAACGCGCGGTCGATCTGACTCGCCTACGTAGTAACTAGCACCCATTAGTCGACCTGTCTGAGCTCATGGATCCGCTCTATCAATCCCACCGTCTCCACCTCTTCTACGGCCGACTCCTCGCCCATATTCGCCCTGTACTTGCCCGCGGGCGTGACCATCGCCGCATACAATTCCGCTGCCATTGTTCCTCTTGCGTCCATCGTTCTTGATTGAGTCTCTGTCTTCTCTGGGGTTCTGAAGTCCGAATCCGCCTCGCACTTGCCCTGCTCGTCGTCGTGGTAAGCGCCAGATCTGGGCGTGATCAGTATGTCGCAGAGCCGCGCGAGGCCAATAGGGCGCCTACAATAATACTGCCGCCGTCGCCGTCTCAAAGATATCGCCACGGCGCCATGTCGCGGCGGCGCAGTTTCCCCGCAGCTTCTTCCGCCTATTTCCTTCCTGTTGGCTTCTGGTTGAAGTCAGTCGCGCCAAAAAACGCCAACGGTCGAGGGGAAACCGAACGACCATCACTCTTTATCTGTCCTAATATAGGGACAATGTACTAATTGAGGTAAATGTGGTGTGGTACATGGGTCTCAGTAGACGGGAAGCCATCCACCACTCTGATTGATCGCATTTGCACACAGACACGCAGACAGACGAAGAAGATGAACGGCCAGTGTGTGACGCCGTCGTGCGGCAAGAAGGGCACGCTCGTGTGCCCAACATGCAAGAAGCTGGGAATCCCGCCGGCCATGAGCACGTTCTGCTCGCAGGACTGCTTCAAGGGCTACTGGTCCACGCACAAGGCGCTGCACAAGATGTTCACGCAAATGGTCGCCGAGGAACAGCAGTCGACGGCCAAGAAGGACCCGGCCGCGGCGTTTGAAGGCTACCAGTTCACTGGTCCTCTTCGTCCAGCGACTGTGACGCCGCAGAAGACCGTGCCCGACCACATCCCGCGTCCAGACTACTGGCAGACGGGTATCCCGGTGTCGGAGCAGCAGTCGGACAACCGCATTCCGGTGTACAACGCGGAGGAGATCGCTGGCATTCGTGAGGCGTGTCGTCTGGGCCGTGAGGTGCTTGACATCGGTGGTAAGGCGCTTCGTGTGGGCGTGACGCCGGATGAGATCGACCGCATCGTGCACGAAGCCTGTATCGAGCGCGGTTGCTACCCGTCGCCACTGAACTACTACCACTTCCCAAAGTCGCTCTGTGTCTCGGTGAACGAGGTCATTTGCCACGGTATCCCAGACACGCGACCGATTGAGGACGGTGATATTGTGAACCTCGACATCTCGGTGTACAAGAACGGCTACCACGCCGACTTGAACGAGACTTTCCTTGTCGGCAAGGTCGACGAGGAAGGCGTGCGACTCGTGAAGACCGCCTTCGAGTGTCTGCAGACTGCCATGAGTCTCGTGAAGCCTGGCACGATGTACCGTGAGCTGGGCAAGCACATCTCGGCGGCCGCGACGGCGCAGGACATGTCGGTCGTGAAGACCTACTGCGGCCACGGTATCGGCAAGCTCTTCCACTGTGCACCGAACGTGCCGCACTATGCCAAGAACAAGGCTGTTGGTGTCATGAAGCCAGGCCACATCTTCACGATCGAGCCTATGATCAACGTGGGCTCGTGGCGCGATCAGACCTGGCCAGATGAGTGGACGGCCGTGACGGTCGACGGCTCGCGCTCGGCGCAGTTCGAGCACACCATCCTCGTGACTGAGACCGGCTTCGAGATCCTCACTGCCCGTGAAAACGAACCCGTCATGGTCTGGGACCAAGCCAAGCTCCAGCGTGATTAGAAGATAGAGAGTACTACGCTGCAAAATGAATAAAGGGGAACACTGTTCAAACCTTCTTCATCTGTACAACCAGTAGTCCTGACTGTAGAATTTGGCGTCTCGCAGCTTCTCGACAGCGTCGATGCTGCTGAAGTAGTAGCCGACGGCCCCTGTATAAAAGAACATTAGCACCACCACTGGAAGTACCGTAGAGGAGGAAGCATACCGAGTTTCTGTATACACGACAGGGTAGCGTAGGCGTCGTCCTCCCACATTTCCAGTAATGACGCACCTCCGGAGATCTTCCTCTGTGGTCCAAACTGTCTTATTAGACAACACAATAGTCCAACGAAGCACACAAGACACACGTACAACTCTGATCGTGCCAAGCATGACTGTCGCCACGATGTACAGCGGGTGGATCCACAGCAACGGACGGAACTGGCGGTAGAGCAGGTTGAAGAGGCCGCTTCGAAAGAGAAACGTGGCACCAAACAACGCGAAGAAGTTGATAAACCCGAAGATCTGAAGCAGCACCTGCACGCTACATGCACAGACAATCGTAGGCTTCGAGGTGAGCGGTAACATTATCAAAGAGCTGTTTATATGGTAGCTTACATGACGAGGATGCTCATGTTGTTGCTTGTTGCGTCACTGCCAGGCAGATCGCCGTACTCCACAGAAGAATTCAACACGATATCCACCACACAGAGGCCTGCGAGCAGTGCGCAGTGGTAGCTGAAGAACGGATTGCGTTCTCCTTTGCTCTGTGGCCATCGCTGAGCAAGTTCCCTGGTCTGGTGATGATGGCCTTCCATCTTCACCATTTTCCCCTCGATTGTTGTCTCGCGTCTCTTCAATCTAACGCCCGACTGAAAATAACCAACGTTAGTTTGGACGTTGGATTTGTTTGAAATAACAAACGAGTTCCCGCGCATTTCGACCTTTTTGCTGCCAGACGGTCGACAGGCTCATCATCACGTGACTCCCATAGAGAAAACCCCGCACAGAAGATGGGGATCTCGGGGCTTCTTCCGGTGCTCAAGAGCATCACAGAGACCAAGACGATCGGCCAGTACAAAGGACAGACACTGGCGATCGATGGCTACTGCTGGTGCGTGTAACAACCAGCGAAAAAGGCGCGAAAATGGCCCCGCAAGTCCACTCACTGTGCGCGCCTTTATTTTATCATGATGATGATACAGGCTCCACCGCGCGATCTACTCCTGCAGCCAGGAGATCTGCCTAGGCGAAGAGACCGACAAGTGCGTATGCCTGTGTGGTGTTGTATTGCGATAGCGCTTACGAACGAGTCGTTGTTGTGTTGTAGATACATTGTGTATTTCATTGACCGCGTGAATGCGCTGCTGCAGCACGGCGTAACGCCATACGTTGTATTCGACGGCGGCCCGCTGCCCATGAAGAAAGGCACCGAAGAAGAGCGACGCAAGTACGTGAAGTATATGGTACTAGTTGTGATATACACGAACTATTGACTGACGCGAGGGTGTGTTTGTCTGTGAAGAGCCCGCGCCAAGAACCGCGAGCTCGGCATCCAGAGCTGGCGCCAAAAGAACTACGCCGAGGCACGCAAGTACTTTGTTCGTGCTGCTGATGTGTCTCCTTACATGGCTCACCGTGTGATCCAAAGACTCAAAGCCATGCGCGTACAGTTCGTGGTGGCACCGTACGAGGCCGACGCGCAACTCACGTTTCTCATCCAACACAAACTCGTGGACGGCGTGATCACTGAAGACTCGGACTGCCTGCCGTTTGGCTGTGAGAAAGTGCTGTTCAAGATGGATCGAGACGGTATCGCGCAGGAGATCCGCGCGTCCAACCTCAACCGCAACGCCGGGCTCAGCTTCCACATGTTCACCCACGAGATGGTGCGTGGACTACAAAACCTGCCTGTCGTGGGATCTATTTGGCTCACGCTCATGTGTTGATGTATGTGCTGTAGTTTCTTGAGATGTGTATCTTTTCCGGGTGTGACTACCTATCCAGTTTGCCGGGTTTCGGCCTGAAGAAGGCGTACACGCTCATCAAGCAGCACGGCTCATACACCAAGGTATGATTCCTGAGTATCCACGGCTGGGTATGTGGTTGAGGAAGAGTTACTGAGTGTTGTTGTTCGGCTACAGATTCTCCGTGCTCTGCGTATGGAAGGTAAGGTGAGGATCCCACCGACGTACGAAGAAGAGTTTGAGCGTGCGCTGCTCACGTTTCGCCACCAGCGTGTCTATGACCCGAGCCTGAAGGTGAGAGAGCAATGCTTGCAACTATCGTTCATTCCAAGTCGAGCAGTGGACTGACCATTTATAACGTGGTTCTTCTGTAGAAACTGGTTCCGCTGACGCCGATCCCACAAGAGCTCATCAACAAAGACGACAAGATGGACTTTGTTGGTCCTATCATTCCTGACGCTACCGCCCAAGCGATCGCTGAAGGTGACATGGATCCGATCTCCTTGGAGCTGTTCAACTCACATCCATCTGCCCAGTCACATAGCTCGATCACAAGCGTCACCTCGTCGACGATAGCTACTCACACAAACGCGTCAGGATTCATCGCACGCAAGCAGCCGCCACAGCCGCCGAAGGCCACAGCCCCATTGCAACCCCACCGCACCCCAAATCGGAGTCTGCCCGCCTGGATGTCCCGCAAGGCCACACAATTAGCAGCCACGACGCCGTCACCTCCCCCATCGCGAGCACCAGCTACTGCGTCCTCGCCGAAGACTATCAGCCACTTCTTCGCAGCACGCGAGAAGTTTTCACCCACAGACGAAGCGGCGAAGTCGTCTGCATCCGCTCCAGGTTTGCTGTCGCGTCAGCAGTCAAACGATTCGACTTACGAGAGCCAAGAGCCTGCTGACGTCGACGTTGCGAGGAACATTTCCTTCTCTCCGCTAGATGACGAGGTCAAGTCGATGCACGAAAAGGAAAACTCAGCTCCAAATGGAGCGGGTAGTACCACGGACGCGGCGGCTGCTCCTCAGAACGCGTTCGCTCGCATGATGGGTGCAGGTGCTGGATCTGCACTCAAAAAGCACAACCTCAAGCGGAAAGCACCGCTCATCAGCAGCTCCTCTCAACGCTCCGGTCGTCTGCTCGGTGGCGTTGTCGGTCACCACAAGAGCGAAACACCCATGGAGCGGATCAAGAGACTGGCGTTCACCAAGTCTCTTGGTGCTGCTGCTGAACGTCCAACTCCACTCGCAGTCACAACGATGGAAACTGCATCTCAGTCCGCGGAGCCGGAAGCCGAGTCGGAAGTTGTGGAGTCCCAGGTCGGGGAGGAGTCGCAGCCATGCGTCGTACGCAGTGCGATTCTCAGCGAACGCCTGAACACGAAAACGGTGGAACGTGTGGAGTCGCCTCAGAAACCACAGATACAGTCGAAGCCCGTAGACGCGTTTGCTCGCTTCCGCTTTGGCTCATAATCGACGTAATAACGCAAGATCCAATCCACCAAACAACATAGATAGGAACACCCTAGATAACCAGTGAATAGAAATTTGACAAGACAAGAGATGCACGTGCACACGCCCTTAGATGTCGGCGATCTCCAGCTTGCACAGCGGGCAGCTATTGTTCTCGCGCACCCATCCGGTCACGCATTCCTCGTGGAAAACGTGAGCACAAGGCAGCGTCAGCGCCACATCTCCGACCGAAAACCCGTACTGGCAGATGATACATCTGCAAGACAAGATAGTTAGCATCAAAGAAGAACAAACCAGTAGAGATATTGTGTCCATGCCACGTACGAGATGTCGTCGCTGCTCTTGGTCGTCCAGCGATGGGTCGGCAGACTGGACAGCACTTGCACAGCGACCTGGCGCCAGCGCTCTTTCTTGACGTCGCCGTTTTCTTCGCCAAGCTGCAGGAGCTCTTCGTAGGTCATGTTGTCTGGGTCGACGCCGCCGCCGTGGTGGTGGTGCATGTGGCCACCACGCGGTGGAGATACCGGAGCTTGGCGGTGACGATCTAGCTCCTGCTGGATCTCAAGGGCTCGGAGATGCTCTTCGTACTCCCTCATCGCAGCCATGTTCTACACATAAGGTATTGTCAGCTCTTCAGGATGACCAAAACCTGCAACTGAAACGATGTGGCTCATACCTCTTGCTGCTGGAGATATTGCGCCAGCGCTACGGAGGCGGCCTCACTGGTATCTTCAGCGTCATCTTCACCAGGCGACGCGGCAGCCGCAGCATGCGTAGTCGTCCGATCCACAGGTAAGACAACTGCAGCGATCCGCTCAGCTTGAGTCGGTGATGTCTCCGGGCTTCGCGTGCGTCGGCGGGAACTGGATCTTATGGCTGCTTCATCTGGAGAAGAGGCACTGGATCCTGGGCGAGGGCGAGGGCGTGACGACGGATCTGGCATGAAGAATTCGAGCTGGCGGCGTCGCGTGCCACTGACTCGAGGCGAAGACGAAGCGCGTGGAGCAGCGTGCGAGTCTGCAGGGGAAGACGAGCGACTGGATCGCCGTCCAGAGGAAGAAGCTGACCGAGCAGGCTGAACTGCCGCTCTGTCGTTTGGCGACGCCGGACTCTCAGCACAAAAGTCATCCGATGACAACGACTGTCGGGAATTCCGCATGCCAGTTGCACCAGCAAGACGAGGCGAACGACGAGGCGACGCGAGACTCGTACGTCTGCTGCCAACAGGACTCGTCAGATCGATCACATCACTGCCTGGAGATTGAGTGTCGACGACAGGAGACGGCGTCGAATTCCGACCACTCAATCGTGACGACTCTGGTGTTCCATCCGAACGTTCACGTCGTGGCGCCTACACAAATCCAGTAGTTTAGCCACTGCAATTGCATAGGGTACTCAATGCTGTTTGAAATACCGACTCACCTCGTGGGCTCCTTGCAGCAACGTATGCGCGACCTCTAGTCGCACATAGCGGCGCTTGAGCCGCGCGTACTTCTTCTCGAGCTCGTCGCGTCGTTGCTGCTCAAGTGCGAACGCTGCTTCCAACGCGCGGATGCGCTGCTCCTGCTCTTCCTGTCTATCTCGAGCTGACGATGCACTGCGCGTTGCGCCTGTAGTAGTAGCTCGTCGCATCTTGCCCACGAAATGCGCAATGCCAATGCGCGTGACGCCAACTTTTCGAAGCGCCGTCCATGAAGAGCGCGCCAAAATCCGACGATTCTGGGTTCATACCGGTTAGAAACTTGAACAAATACCGGTATTTGATACCGGATGATGTCATGGTAAGTACGATATCTCTCCCCCTTTGAGAGATTTTCGAGTTTTGGACCAGGGCCATTTTCGACCCATTTGATTTGACAGGCTCGACTGACTGACGAAGTGGTCGAGAATGGATATGGCGTCAAGTCTTCTGGACGACGAGCGGCTCATGGGGCTCGCTACGCACGTGGCGGCATGGACGGTGGTGTGGGCGGCTATCTTGTTTATCGTACCCGCGGGGAAGAGCGGGCGTAATCACATCGTGTCGTTGAATGCCGCCCACGGCGTCGTGTGTACCCTTGTGTCCATCAGCACCATCAAGTTCGGCCTGGACACGACCAACTCCATCGCTGTGTCGCTGGCGTTCTTCCTCGTCGACCTCGCCGCCATGGTCAACGCCGACGGCGTGTCGAAGCTGCTCACGGCCAATCGCTCGCGTCAAATGGACTACGTCCACCATGTCCTCGGCGTCTTCTGGGGCACACTGTTCTTCATGCGGGAGGCGACGGTGTGTGACGCGGCGCTGGGCAACCCGTACGTGTGGATCCAGACCAACGAGATCAGCACGCCCTTCTACAACTGGTTCCGCCTCACCAACAGCACAATCGCCGGCGCGCTCTTCGCGACGTTTTTCTTCCTGTCGCGCGTCGTGTTCAACTCGGTCTACCTCATCCCGCGCGCCATGAATGAGTGCAATCCGTGGTATCTGCTGGGCTGCGTGCCTTACTTCCTGCTGCAGTACGTCTGGTTCTACATGATCGTCCAGAAGATGCTGCGTGCCGCCAAGCCGCGCCAGCGTCACGCGGACACCAAGGCCGAATAGCGTTAGACGAACACCAACCTCCCCACAGCATACACCGTAACTAATGGAAGGTTGAAGTGGGATGTCACTACTCGCACCCTGATTCAGTGGCTCCCCCGTGATAAAGACTAGGTGAACGTGAAGAGCTCCTCGTCTGACGTTGTATCTTGTGTGGGACACACGATCTTTCCACGGCAACTTTCGTGAACTGGCTCCTGACCTCAGCTCCTCATGAGGAGCTCCTCTTGGTTGTCGATGCATCCTCCAGAGTCTGGACTGGCCTGCGGATTTCGCTGGAAACTCTGGACTCCGGAATCTCTTTCCCATACAAATCCTGAGTCGAAACGCCTTCAAATTCCCCAAATTTCGGGCGTCCTGCAGCACTTCGTGAAATCCAGGGATCCGGAAAACGCGCGAGCCGTTGACGCGGCAGCTCTGCGCCTCATCTTCGTCCGCGTACGTACTTTTTATTTTGGCTCATTTCGGCCAAAGATGCGAAGATGCAGATTGCGGCTTTGGGTTGGTTGGAAGCACACTGGCCACGACACCACCTGGCAGTCAGTCAGTCAGTCCACGCGGCATCGATGGAAAAAAACGAAGGAAGGAAACGCCTCGCGGTTTCCGCGCCGCCTCCCAACATCTTCCTTCCTCTCAAAGACGAGTCTTTCTGTCTCTGTATGCGTTGCTCTGGACGAGAGTCCCTTGGGCTAAGAAAGAGTGAGAGAGTGAGTGAGAGGGGCCTGACGTTTCGCATGCCTGGGCTGGGCTGGGCTGGGCTGGGTCTGTCCGTCCGTCGCGTGGCGTGCTTCCTCCTTCTGCCCTGCCTCGCTCTGCACGCACCCCTAGTGCCTGTGACTCCAATAGACTGGAGGATGCAGTGGGGATGTGTGGAGGTAGAAACCTCCGTGGCCAATTCGCCTCTTCGCGGGATCGGCCCAGTCAGCACAGGCCGCCTCCCTCTGTCATAACCAGTCTGTCCAGCTACGTGATGCTAAGCGACCTCATGATGCTGCGTGTGGCGTGTAGAGTCGTCGAAGGGCAGCAGGGCGAAGACGGCAGCAGCAACAAGCGCATCCTCACCTCGTCATCAGCTACCTCTTCATTCCCGATCTGGACGTCCAGCACGAACACCAACGCCATGCGCACATTGCCGCGTCTGCACCCGCAGATGGCCAACATGCCCCTGCCGGCCATCAACATCTCCAGCGTCAACATGGACACTACGGCGTCGCGCGACGGACGCCGGATAGCGCCGCTGCAACTGCCTGCGCCACCGACCGCCGCCGTCGCGTCACACGCCGCAGATCTCATGCTGGGACTCAAACGTCTCGCTCAACGAGAGAACGACGCGCTGCTGCAAGAGGACGACATGGAACACCAACGACAACGACCGCACAAGCGCGCGCGTGGACAGAGCGAGTCGACTATCACAAGCGATACGGGTACACTCAACATGCGTCTACCATCGCCGCCTGGCGTGTTCATGCGCTCGCCGCTGGCCAAGCTCGTGAGTGCGCAGCGGCCGACGCTGTTGCCGTCCATACGCAGCCCCATTGAGGCGTCCAAGGCATCTGCCCCGTCGGTGGAAGCCTCCTCGCGAGAGGCCGTGACGCTGGTGAGCTTCCTGGGCAAGCGCAGCCACGACGACCGCCTGTCCAGTGCGAATCTTAGCGTGTCTGTACAAGCCACGTCGCCAACGTCCGTGTGGGAGGACGCGCACAGCGATTCCTGCTCGAGCAGCGACAACGGCGACCAGCTCTCGCCAGTCAAGTCCCCACAAGCACCCATCTACACCCATGGTACGTCTGCTTCTAGCTAGTTGACTGATTGGGAAGGAACTGGATCTGACGTCAACGCGCTTGTGTTCGTTCCTTCAGCCGTGCGACCTCAGATCAGCACGCTACAAGTACCCACGCTGCACCAATGGCGAGCACCCACGCTCGCCCAGGGCGTGGCTCCTCGTGTGGCCTCCTCCACCAGTCCACCGCTCGCGCCTGCTCGACCTCCCTCCTCACTACCGTAAGCTCCTATCTATTGACAGCCTCTTGATCGTGAGGCTCACGCGCTTGCTATTCTGATATCTAGGACACTTCCCGAGTCGTCTCTTCCTCGCCAGGCAGCTCCATCTCAATCGACACCCATGCCCACTACACGCCCCACACTTGTGCGGAAAAGCTCGGCCCAGTGGCGGCAAGAAATGCCCACCCAGGACCGCGAGAAGACCCGCGAGCGCATCCAGCGCGGACTCCACAACGTGTGTCGCGGCGACTACGAAGCCATGCTTCGCATCGTGTGTTCCATGGAAGAAGAGCTCCTGCATCTGCACACGACGTCGAAAGACCACTACTTTCTACAGACGCTGGCTCTGCGCGACCGCATCCAGTCGCTGAGAGCAGGCCACGCCAACACCCATACAAGCCCACGCCAGCAGTCAAGCCAATAGGCCTGCAGCCATCCACGCTTCCTCATTTCCATCACCGTCTCGACCCCAGTATTCCCACCTATAGTTTTTGTCTCCCACGTCCGCGTAACACCAAGCAAGTACCTAACGAAATATACGACTCACTCTACCAGTTAATGAAAGATTTCTTGATCGTATCCCGATATACTTCGAAGTACTTCCAAGCAAGCAAGCCTTGTCAAACGATAAAGCAGGATCGCATCCATCCATCATGCGAGAAGCGATGCATATCTAGTAGTCTGATCCCATGGCGACCAGCCCAACTGACTGCACGGCCTGGCTGGCTGATCTTCTTCTTCGACTTCTTCGTTTACAGTTACTGATACTGTAGGGCATCCCATAGTCGGTTCTCCCAGTCGCATGACTCTTGCGAGACTCGGCATCCCACCAGCACATTCATTCGTTCATTCGATCATTCATTCTTCCGTTCTAATGTGGTCGGCACCTGAGAAAGCTTGCGACTTACCGACGAGACGACGCGACCTTTTAGAAGGAAACGGGCCCCCAAATATTCAGCCATGGTCTCAACCGTCGTTTATGGAAGCCACCCAGCACGTGTAGCTCTGGCTGTTGAAGGGGTACGTACGTCCGTGAGCAAAGCACACGCACGGGTGGGGAAGGCGAGGAAACACTAGGAAGCATGGCGACCATGCAGCTGGAGGATATCCGGGATATGGGCGAGGCTCTCACACGAGCTAGAGAGCTGTGTCAAGAGTCACAGCATGCCAAGGGGCTCGATCTCTACCAGAAGACGCTGGTGAAGCTACGCTCATTCATCCGGCGCATGAGCAAGATGTCCGAGCGTCAGCCGTGGCTCCAGGTGAGGCTAATAGGCTTCATGCGAGTAGGCCTGTTTATGTGCAATATGACAAACTCATTTTCGTTGTGTGTGGGATCTGGTGACGTTAGATGCAAATTGAGCTGGAAAACGAGCTCAACCTGATCACGGACTACGTGGAGTTTATCCAGGCGTTTAAGGTGCCTCCGGGTATGGCCAAGCGAGGCGGCGCCGCCAAGCACCACCACCACCGCGCTGCTGGGCCAGTGGATGAGCCTGTGGAGACGCCTACTGGAGGACCAGGCTGGGAGGTGTACACCCCCGAATCGCGGAAGAATGGCGATGACCGTGATCCGGATGTGTGGGCACCACCGTCGCCTGAGCAGCAGATTGGACGTGGCCGTGGGCCTGCCGCTGCCGGTGGAGGGGGTTTCGCTGGAGCCGGTCGGGCGCCTCCGTCGTGGGCCAACGCTGACAACAACAACCGAGCCAACAAGTGAGTGCACTATACACGTCCTTACGCATCCTGTACCTGGTCCTGACTGTACGTGTGTGTGTGTGATTACTAGTCGTGTGGTGAAGCAAAGCCCCGTTCAAAACGCCCGTGCAGCTCCGTCAGGACGGCGTACACCAAGTGAAGACCAGCGGAAGGCTCGACCAGCTCTGGACAACCGTGGTAGAAACTTCGGCGGTGCTGCCGGTGCCGGTGTCGCCAATGGAAAGAATGCTAATGCACAAGGCAAGGGATCCAAGCCGGACGCTAAGGCAGTCGCTGCCCCGAAAGGACCGAGTGGTGGAGGTGCTGAACCCATCGGCGGAAAGAAGCGGTACTCGGAGGTGGCGCGAGAAGAAGGCATGGTGGACCTCGATCTGATTGAGATGATCGAGCGTGATATCGTGGACACGGCAGCGAAAGTCACGTTTGATAACATCGCCGGCTTGGAACACACGAAGCAACTGCTGCAAGAGGCAGTCATGCTTCCGCAGATCGCACCACATCTCTTCAAGGTAAGGTGCAAAATCTGATTGATTTTACGGAGCTAGGTTCTAACGGCATGCTTTAACATCACAGGATGGACGTCTCAAACCGTGCAGTGGCGTGTTGATGTTCGGACCTCCTGGGACGGGCAAGACGCTGCTGGCGAAGGCCGTGGCAAACGTCTGCAACTCGACGTTCTTTAACGTGTCGGCCTCAACGCTTGCGTCCAAATACCGTGGCGAATCCGAGAAGATGGTGCGAGTCCTGTTCGACATGGCTCGGTACTACTCGCCTGCCATCATCTTCATGGATGAGATCGACGCCATCGCAGGTGCACGAGGCGGCGCTCAGGAACATGAGTCCTCTCGACGGTACGCATTCACGCGGCTCGCGTTCTATTACATTTGATGTGAGACTCACGGTTTGCAATACTCACAGAGTGAAAACGGAACTGCTGGTTCAGATGAACGGCGTGTCGTCGGGCGATCCAAGCGACCCGAGCAACCGCGTCATGGTGCTCGCAGCGACTAATTTGCCGTGGGAGTTGGATGAAGCCATGCGTCGACGACTCACGAAGCGTGTTTGTACGTATAGTGGCGGTGGCTTGCAGTTGATGGAAATATTCACTGACGGCTTGCAACTGATCCTTTTAGACATTCCGTTGCCTGCTGCCGAAGGCCGTCGCCAGCTCTTCAAGCTCAATCTCGAGCGTGTGGATGTGGCTTCCGACGTGGACTATGAGAAGCTCGTAGCGGAAACCGAGGGCTACAGTGGTGATGACATCTGTGGGCTCTGTGAGACTGCCAAGATGATGCCAGTCAAGCGTCTGTACACACCAGAAGTACTCAAGGAGCTGCACCGCAAGAAACAGGAAGGAGCCTCCGAAGAGGAGCTCCAGGCCTGCGAGAAGAACGCTCTGGTGGTCACCTGGGTACGTTCTTTGAAGCTTGATACACTCGCCTCTCGTACTGATGTCACTGTTCTTTTGTATTCAATAGGAAGACTTCAAGACTGCGCTGGAGAATGTGTCCAAGTCTGTCGGCCAGGACCAACTCGAGCGCTTTTCCAAGTGGGAGGAGGAGTTTGGCTCGAGATAGGAGGTACCAACTAGATCTTGCGCTTGAGTAGACCCGACAGGAAATCAAACGAGTTGCCGTCCGGGTACAGCTCCAGCTTTTCGCCCTTGTCTCCTTCCGCTAGCAGGCAGCCCGTGAGTGTGAGGCCCTTGATCACGGCTGGCACCTTGCTGTCTCCTGCCTCATCACTGGCGACCTGCACGACTTGGTCCGTGTGCAGCCAGTGGCTCAGGTACGACTCCATGAAGGGCGCGAAGCCCTTGGCCTGGAACTCGGTTTCCATCTCTTCGTAAATGTTCAGGAACGCCGCCAAAAACTCCTCCCTAGAACACGAGACACACACAAACAATCAGTCAGTACGGGGCAAGAGACCTTCTACACCAGAATCCACTCACTTGGTGACGTTGCACGGGTGTCCCTCCGTGCTCAGCACTTCACGCATGCACAGCGTGGGCTCACGGTTCGAGATGTTGATGCCAATGCCCGTGGTGACAGTGAACGCGGCGTCCTTGTACTCGGACTGGCACAGCATACCGGCGATCTTGACGTTGTTCGCGTAGATGTCATTCGGCCACTTGATGCGCACTGGGTTGGCCACCCCTTCAGGCAGTGGGTGGACGACCTCCACAGCCTTGACGATCGCCAGCGACGCCAAGTACTGCACGAACGGCAGGCTGTTGCCGTCTGTGAACGTGCTGCGGAACGAGAACGTGAGGCAGCCTTCAGGCGAGACCCACGTGTTGGTGCCGCGGCCCTTGCCGCTGAGCTGGTGCGCCGTATAACACACGACTCCCGCTGGCGCCGCAGGACGCAGCGTGTCGTGGAGAAGCGTCTGCGTGGACGGAAGCGCCGGGCTGAACAGCACCACGCCACCCAGCTTGTTGGTCTTGAGCCGTGGGAAGAGCCCGTCGCGGATGGCGGCGTCGGCCTCCTGCTGGTCGCTGCTGCCTGGCTCGCAGATCTTGATGGGCAATGAGCTGCTGATGGAGTCCGCCCAGTCCTGGAAGAGACGCAGGTGGCGCTCCGAGCGCGCGTAGCCGCGTAGTTCCTCTGCAAGCTGCTTGGCCATTTTGCGATGGATCCCTCAATGTCACTACGGCAAATGGCGAGAATGTTGATGTGAGACCTTCTGAAAGTGACGGAATCAGCTGGCACTAAAACGAGGTTTTGCGCAACAAGATCGTTTTTCTTCGGCGAAGCTCCTGGGGCAATGGAGACTGTGGCTGTGTGGAGAAGTTGATGGAAGGTGGATGTATACTCAGTGACGAGAAGGGAGGGAAGCTTTATAGAGCAGGAGTGTATGAGTGCAAAAGGCGCTCATGTTTGTGTGTTTATTCTCTAATCAAAGCGCATGAAGGTTGCAGACGACGGGTCCAAGAACTTGATGTCGAGCGGGATGCCAGTACCCATCGTCGTGCTCAAGTGCGCGGCCTGCAGCAAGAGAATCACACATACACCAAGTCAGTCAGTCACCTGTTGACAACACAGCCTCCTACTGATAGAGGTATTGATGTTGGACGCACCTTGATGTACTTGCCCTTGGCGCCCTCTGGCTTGGCGTCACTGAGCGCGACCATGAACGCGCGGATGTTCTCCAGCAGCGCCTCCTCCGAGAAGCTCACCTTCCCGATGCCGGCGTGGACAATGCCCTTCTTCTCGGCACGGAACTCGACCTGGCCGGCCTTGGCCGCCGTGATGGCGTCCGCAACTTCCATGGTCACAGTGCCGAGCTTTGGGTTCGGCATGAGGCCACGAGGACCGAGGATCTATTGAACAAACACACACACAGACAGCATAGACGTCAGCATCCTTGTCTGTACATCTCTCATGAAGGTATTGAAGGGTAGCAGCAACGTACACGAGCGACACGGCCGACGAGCGCCATCACATCAGGCGTGGCGATGCAGCGATCGAAGTCGAGCTGGCCCTTCTGGACCATCTCCACCAGGTCTTCCGCACCGACGATCGTCGCACCAGCGGCCTTGGCCTCCTCTGTCACAGAGAACATCAAGCCCAGTAAGTCGTCTGGAGTCAAAGAAGACCACACGATGAACGCTGTGTTCTACGCACCGGCCTTGACACCACGCGCGAAGACGGCGACGCGCACGACCTTGCCCGTGCCGTTCGGCAGGCTCACGACGCCACGCACGCTCTGGTTGGGTTTTCTTGGGTCCACGCCGAGCTGGATGGCGATGTCCACCGTCTGCATTCCACACAACACAAACGCTCATTCATTAGCCACACAGTCGCCTCGTCATCTCTCTTTCTTGGCAATGAACAGCGAACGCACCTCGTCGAACTTTCGTCGCGACTTGGTCTTGGCATCCACCACCGCGCTCTTCACGTCCACCTCAGGCTGTATCATGTAAAGCACAAATAATCAGCAAAACGTCCATTGAGCTCCTCGCGTCCAGCAGCTCAAACTCACCTTTGGCAGTCCCGTGTTGCGTGGACGCAGGCCTAGCGCCGCAGGGTGGTGCGCATCCGGAGCGGACGCCGCCGCCGTCTGCGTGGCCGTGGAGGCAGCGCGCAGCAGGCAGCTGGAGGCGCGCAGCACGCTCTTGAGCTCGGCTTGCTTGCGCACGATCGCCAGCATTTTCGTCTTGTGCGCCGATCGCCTGGGTCCACCACACACACTGGCCAGCGATCGCTAGGGACAGCGTCCCGAATTTAAGCTTGCAGTCACAGGGATTTGGGTCGGGTCCAGTTCGTAACAGATAGGGTTCCAAATTAGGCAAATGTTCGAATCGGTTTAGAAGGGGTAGCTCCTGGTCTGTCTGCGACTTGCGTGTCAACGTGTCGAAAGACGACGGAACGAACTACAAGATGAAAATGCGAAGTGGCGCGTGGCTAGCGGCGGCGGTTGTGGGCGCTGTGTATGCGTGCGCTCCTCATACAGCGGGTGCGTCTGTATGCAGCAGTCTCAGCGGTCCGTTCTGCGTGGGCGTGGCGAGTGATTTCAAAGCGCCGCCGGCTCACATGATTGCTAGTCTCGACGTGGATGAGCAGGTGAGTTTGGCGTCAAGTCTCGTAGGACTACCAGTCCATGAAGCTGACTGTCTATGCTGCTATAGAGAGTGAGAGAAGACAATCTGAACAAGCAGCTCAAGATCGAAAGCGTACTAAAGCAGTACGAGATGGAGCCGTCTCGACACGAGAGTCTGACCGAGCAGGACCGACTTCTGGAAGAGCTCAGTGAGCTGCTGGATGAGACTGCTGCGCTGCTGCAAGAGCTGCGCGAGGACGAAATTGAGAGTCCGGTTATCGGCTCGTTTGCATTCTCAAGCGAAGGCGACACGTACGAATTGCTGGAGACCATGGACGGCAAAGAGCTCAAGGTGAGAAACGCTCCCACATGATCATGTAGAGCCATCGTGTAGTGAACTGACTCATTATCATGACATAGGAGTTCTTTGAGCTTGCATTTGATGAAGTGCTGCGCCAATGGGAGTCGACGCTAGAGGACATGTCGCCGGAGATCTCTCAGGGCCTGCGCGGTTCGGTCGAGGAGCTCAAGAACCTGAAGGACTACGAGTCGTACGAGTTCCGCCACTTGGACGAGAACTCGCTCTCGATCATCCGCCAGCGGTTCGACAACCACCGACTGATGGAGGTCCAGCGTGCCTTCGAGCGGCTTGTGATCGCCAAGAACCCGCACGAACGACAGGCGGCCTTCGAGTCGGCCGTGTATGTATTCCAATTGGCTGAGGAAGAAGCGGAAGAAGCCGAAGAGGACGCTGCTGCTGCTGCTGAGGCAAATAGCAAGGACGCCCCACGCGACGATGCAGTAGACGAATCGTCTGATAGCTCAAAAAGCGAGAGATAAATAACCGAGAGTATTGATGAACTCCCCAAGTATCCATTTGACTGGCTTGAACTCAGATGTTGAATGAATCAGATTTGCATCAGACTCAGGGTATCCAGGAGGTCCACTGCATCTCATCATCGGTGGAGTCGCGCACAATGATGGCGGGACGAGGTCGCGGCGGCGGCGGGCGGGGCGGCCCCAGCGTCGCGGACGGCGACTGGAAGTGTCCAAACCCAGGGTGTGTTGATCTTCTGCTGGGCTAGTATGGCTGCTGATTGATGGAGAGCTCATTTGCGTTGGAAACAGGTGCACAAACGTGAACTTTGCGCGCCGCACCGAGTGTAATCGCTGCCAAACGGCGCGTCCTGACGGCGCTGGTGGCTCCGCTGTGAGTGGTAGTGGGGCAGCGAGTGTTCCGCTGGATGCGCGTGGTCCTCCAGGGCTGTTTAAGGCTGGCGACTGGGCTTGTACTGTGTAAGTTTGCGCTGAATTCGACAGGATTTTGGTCCGTTTGGGGAGCTGATGGATGGACTGTTGTCGCCTGTAGCTGTGGCAATATGAACTGGGAGCGTCGCTCGGAGTGCAATATCTGCAAGGGACACAAGCCAGGGATGCCAGGACTGGTGTGAGCCTTCAATTGCCTTGATAGCCGGTGTGGATGACCTCACGCTCTGGTTGTATGATACCCACAGGACGAGAAACGCGACGGTATTGGTGGTGGCTTTAACGAACGCCAGCAACGGTGAGGACTCGTCATTCTTACAGGTAGCCAGATGCTCCTTCCTTGTCTAACTGAGTTGTTTGGTATGAGAAGAGTCGCATCCGCAAAGACAGAGGTCGACGAGGACGGCTACGACGACTTCGGTGTCAAGAAGAAGGTTAGTTTCGTCGGTCTCAAACTCGACTGTATCAGTTATGATGCTGATTTCCTGTTTGTTTGGTGCAGAAAGTGAAGGCAACAAAGGCTGAGCGTGAAGCCGCTGCGCTCGCTCGTCTAAAGCAGTCGTACAGGTAGGTAGTCTGTTGATCTTCCAGTCTCGAAGGCTCACTTGCAAACTCACTATTGTGTGGGCTTGTGACTTGTGACAGTGCTGTGATTCTGCCCGAGGATTCAACGCCACAGATGACGCCACATACTTCAGCCTCGCATCTCTCTCAACCGCCATCATCTTCTGAAGGCAATAGGCGCCCAGCAGACAAGCGACGCAGCGCGTCCCCACCACGTCGAAAGGATTCAGACAGTCGGCGTCGTAGCCGTAGTCGCAGTCGCGAACGCCGTCGATCACGTGAACGAACACGAAGCCCACGTCGCGACGCTGGACGCAGTAATCTAGAACGCAGTCGCTCGCGTAGTCGGGACCGAGACCGTGGACGTAGTGGTCATCGTTAGGCTAGGCATTCAGCGAGTGATAAGCCAAGACACAGGGCCGCTGTTTGACGGAGGCATCCACACTCGATCGGAGGAAGGGGGTAGGAGTGCGCAGCGGACGTTCCATCAAACAAATAACATTATATAGCGACCGTGGTCCGCGTGTTCAAGCTCGGAACGCTAGTCGTGGCGACACAAAGCCTTGATATCAAAGAGCTAGTGTCGTGGTAGTGCGTGAGTGTGTGTGGGTGGGGGTCCTCTCCTCGTAGAAAGGTCGGTAGAAGAAATCGGCGAACGGGGACGACACTTAGGTGTGCTGCATGATGCCGCGCGCGCGATCCACGATGGCCTTGACGTAGACCGGCGTGATCTCAAACAGGTTCTTCAGGATGATGTCCGGGATGTTGGCCGCCTTCGTTCGGTCCTCCGAGTCCTTGTCCACGAGCACCTTCACGGACCACAGCATCAGACAGCCACTGCCGTTGCCGTCGTTGAAGTTACGCAGCGACACCCTGTTTATCAGCATCAACCACAGCTCAGTTAGTAAGATGTCCACACTAGCCATAAGCTTGTCATGGCAAGGGGAACGTACGTTGTGGTCTGGTTGCGGCGGATCATTTCAGCAGCCTTCGGGTGGCTCGGGTCCTGCTTGACCGAGCGCGTGATGAAGTAGACGCTGCCGTCCGGGTTTTCTCGCTTCTGCGAGACCACGAGGCTCTCTTCCTTGATGGTGCCGTTTGGCTGGCCGCCGTCGCTGCCCATGGTCAGGTTCACCACACGTCGAATGTACTTGGTCATAGCGTCAATCTCGTCCAGCGTCTCGGCCGTCTCCATGAACGGGAACTTCTTCTCGAACGTGGGGTTGCCGACGCAGTCCCAGATATCTTCCACGACCGAGGACGCGTCGCAGTTGTAGATATGGTGGCGGAAGAAGATGCCCATATCCGTCTTGCTCATCTCGTACTGCACCTCCAGGCCAAAGTACGTCATGGTAGGGTTCTTCGGGTTGCGGAAGGCGTTCTCACAGTCCAGCAGTGCCTTGTCGGCACCCGACATGGCGTCGTTAGCAAGGCGACGCAGCTGGTCCTGGAAGGAGCTCGACGAGATCTGCAGCGCCGACGATGGCGCCGGTGTGGACGAGGCCGACGACGAAGCCGAGGCCGTGATGGTGTTGACGAGGGCGGCAGGCGTCGTGGCGGCACCACCGGCGTTCAGGATCAAATCCAGCGAAGGCATCTGTGCGAGAGGGAGGTTAGATGCCTAATCACTGGATACCACCAAGCACAACAAGCCACGACTGCGGTACGTACGTTGAGAAGTGGCTGCTTGGTGAAGTAGTCCTGGAGGCGCTGGATGAACTTCATCTGCTCCATCAGCGTCTTGCGGAGGAACTCGTTCTCCTGGTCCACACGAGCGCGGATCTCGGCGTGCTGCTCGGCCTCCTGCTTCCAGCCCAGCTCCGTGTTGTGTTCCGACGGCTCACTGGACTGCAGCACTTCGATCTGCTCCTTGAGGTCCTTGACCTTGGCACGAAGTGCAATCAGTTCGTCCTGTGTATCATCAACAGCGAACAAGCGTCAGAAGACCATGTCCACATCATACTACATCCCGCATCATCATCATCATCATCATCATGAGCAGCACATACCTTCTGACGCTGACGGTGCTTTCGCGCAGCCTTGGCGATCTGCGCACGACGCTTGGCCTTCGGGTCTTCGTACTCCTCTGGCTGCTTGCCGTCATCCGAGTCATCACCATCGGCGATCGACGGCGTCGCGCTGGCCGGGGCCTTGCGCTTCTTGGACGCGGCCGGCGCCTTCGCGGCCGCCTTGCCCTTACCAGCAGCAGGCGACGGCGTCGTGGACACCTGTGCTGGCGCACTCGACGCTGGCGTACCGGCCATCGAGAGGCCTGGGATCGACGCTCCCAGGTTCTGGAACATTTGGTTGTTGGCGGCCATGAGCGGGTTCATGCGGTGGATGGGCGCGAGCGTGCCGGCGCCTGGCAGGTTACCCATACCCATGGGCATGTTCATGCCCATGGGCAGACCGAGTCCAGACGGGTTGCCGCCGCTCATCATCGCGTGGTTGAGCGAGGCCGTGAGCGCGTTGTTGTTTTGGGCACCGCCGCCGCCGTTCGGGTTACTGCGCGAACTGGCTTCGCGCAAGAGATTGTGGAAGGCGTCCATAGTGATGGTGTCGGATGAGTCTGTCTACGAAGCTGGAGGTGGTGCTTGAAGCTGCAGGCTAATCGTCGAGGATCGGATTCACACACACACGAGCGTGTCTTCTGGCTGTCCGTCCGTCGAGTAGGCAGATACGCAAGCTTTCTCGGTAGCTCTTGGCAGACGGCTTGCTTCTTGGTGAATGGGCCACAGTGATTACGCAAGGGACCAAGTGCAGGCTCCCCAGCCAAGTTTACGCAACCGGGGCCTTGGGTTTTGTTGGGGAGTTTGGATTTAGGGAGAGAGTCGCCCTCGACCAAGAAGCCTGCAGTTGGAGAAGGAGGAAAAACCCAAAAGCACACGAAGAGAATTGGGACAGCTGACAGTTTGATGGATGCCAGTGGACCAATCAGATGCCGAGGAGGTCATGTCGCGTGGCGACGATTGGTGGAGCTTCGGAGAAGCAGCTGGTGAAGCGAAGGGTACGCAGTTGCAGACAGCAATCGACTAGGGTTCAGTATGAACCAATCACTTGGCGTGGGCCAATCACAATGCCGGATGATTACGGTCCAGTAACCCCAAACCCAGCTGTTTGCGGGTGATGAGTTGATTGCGACGTCAATCGTTGGAGTCCCACAAAGTACGAAAACCCAAAACAAGTCCAACTCACATACCCAGATTAAACCCACTGCTGACTCAGTTCAGTGACATGTGACAGTGGCACTCAAAAAGTTGTTGGTCAAGATCAAATTGAGCTGCTCACGAAAATGGAGCCACTTGGATCCACCGACGCTATGGCTCCACAGGAGCCGCTGCGCTTCTCAGGCAAAACCACTACAAAGCCAGATACCTCGTGCTGTGGCTCTAGCAGCTCGTCGTGTGCTCAGGAGACCGGTAGCTGCTGCAGCGCTCCTGCCGCGAGCAGCGACGTGGTCGTGCGCAAGCCCCGCAAGAAGACGTCGGAGGCTGCGCTGAAGCGGCGCATGGCCAACCAGATCCCCGAGTCTATTCAGAACGACTCGGAGCTCACGCGCGCCATCGAGCAGCTTCCATGGAACTACAACTTTGAGATCCGCAAGACCGTGTGGCGTATCCAGCAGGCCGGCAGCAAGCGCGTGGCGCTGCAGTTCCCAGAGGGTCTGCTACTGTACTCGTGCGTGATCTCGGATATCATCGAGCGCTTCACGGGCGCCGACACCATCATCTTGGGCGACGTCACGTACGGCGCGTGCTGCGTCGACGATCTCACGGCGATCGCATTAGGTGCCGACTTCATGGTGCACTACGGCCACTCGTGTCTCGTGCCTATCGACGTCACCACCATCAAGATGCTCTACGTCTTCGTCGACATCACCATCGACGTCCAACACGTACGTTTACAGTCTCTGGAGACGCTGTTGGGTTTGTTTAGTATGCTGACGATTGATTTGGTTTGGTTGTGTAGCTGGTCGAATGTATGAAGCTCACGTTCCCGCAGGACACGAAGCTCGCGCTCATGGGCACGATCCAGTTCGGCAGCTCGATGCATCTCGTGTCCACGCAGCTCAAGGACTACTTCGCCAAGCTCTACGTGCCTCAGATCAAGCCGCTGTCGCCTGGTGAAGTGCTGGGCTGCACGTCGCCCACACTCGACGACGTCGACGCTCTCGTGTTCATCGCTGACGGACGTTTCCACTTGGAGGTTCGGCATCTCTGCCTTCCCGTACCATAGCTTGTGTATGAGGTTCTCATCCTCTGTTTCTTTTTGATGCAGTCGGCCATGATCCAGAACCCACACATCCAGGCGTACCGGTACGATCCGTACCCGAAGGTGCTGTCCATCGAGAACTACGATCTTCCTCAGATGATGCAGATCCGCCACGAGGCCATCGAAAAGGCCAAGTCCGCGCAGCGCTTTGGCATTATCCTCGGCACACTCGGTCGTCAGGGTAACCCGCTGATCCTGAACCATCTCAAGAAGATGCTCGAGATGCAGGGCAAGGATTACTTTATCCTGCTACTGTCGGAGATCTTCCCAGACAAGCTCGGTGTGTTCGGCGAGGTCGACGCGTGGATCCAGATCGCGTGTCCGCGCCTGTCCGTCGACTGGGGTTACGCCTTCCCAAAGCCACTGCTGTCTCCGTACGAAGCCGAAGTGTGTCTCGGTGCGACGGCCTGGCAGGAAGGATCCTATCCGATGGACTTCTACGCCAAGGACAGCGGCCCGTGGACCAACTACCACCAGCCAGCCAAGTAACTCGGAGACGAGACATGATGTAAATGCTAGTATGGTACAGGCACAATTTGTGTATGATACTTTGGCGGTTCTCCCTGTGGGGACTGTGGTGTTGGTGGTGATGGTTTTCGCGGGTTGAGTTGTCGTACTGCTACTGGTAGCTGTCCAGCAACCAGCCCCTTAAATCACGGACGAAGCTGCTTCTCGCGGAGGGCAAGGTGGCAACGTTGGGTGGAATTTACAGATCTCCCTGTACACATCAACGAACAAAATCAGCCACACATAACATCACAAGCTCCTCCACCAACCATCAAACATACTCGTAGATGAGCTCCTGGAGACGCAGCTTGGTCAGGTTTTCCTTTTCAAAGTCGAAGCTGAAGTGCGAGTCCGCGACGGGCTCGTCGTCAGCGTTGTGGAGCGAGTCGAAGTACGGGTGCTCCAGCGCGCCCTCCACCGAGATCCGCTTGGAAGGGTCAAACACCAGCATCTTCTCGAGCAGGTCGATCGCCGCTGGCTTGGCCGCCGCAAACAACCGCGCAAGCGGGATGCCAGGCTTCATGGGCTGGTTCTTCATGAATCGACGAGCCTTCTCGCTGGTCACAAAGTGGAGCTCTTCCTCCGTGGGCGTGCCCAGCTTTTCGCAAATGATCTGCAGTTGGTGGATGTAGTCGTCGCCTGGAAACAACGGCCGACGGCCCAGCAGCTCGGCAAATATGCAACCTGTGGACCAAATGTCGATGGCCTTGGTGTACTCCCTGGTCGAGAGCATGATCTCTGGTGCACGATACCAGCGCGTGACCACATACTCGGTCAGATCCATGTTCTCTTCGTCTGGCTCAACGCCGCGCGCGAGTCCAAAGTCACAGATTTTGAGATCGCAGTTGGAATTCAGCAGCAAGTTTGACGGCTTGAGGTCGCGGTGGAGCACATTCGCCGAGTGGATGTACTTGAGCGCGCGAAGGATCTACGAGGCACCACGAATTAGTTATTGGAAAGTAGGACCTTCCACGCTGGAGAGCCGCTGTAGTATACCTGGTACAAGAAGTACTGGATGTGGTCGTCGGTGAGAGGCTGGCGCGAGTAGATGATGCGGTGGAGATCCGTCTCCATGAGGTCCGAGATGATGTACACGTCGTCAAAGTGGTCAAGTGACGCCGGCGGCAGCAGATCCACGATCGTGATCACGTTCTCGTGGTCAAAGTGCTGCAGCAACTTAATCTCGCGCAGAATGCGCTTGGCGTCGACGATGTCCTCGAACGCCTTCGAGATCTTCTTGATCGCGACTTTCTCAATCGTCTCCGTGTTTTCCGCCGAGCTGTTCATTTCACATACAAAAAGATGTTAGTGTGACTGTGAGCGAGGAGGCTACTGAGTCTAGACACTTACATGACGACGCCGTAGGCGCCATGGCCGATGGGCTTGAGCAGTTTGTACTTGAGGTCGATCTCAAAGTTCGTCCCGGAGATCGCAAACGAGTGCGTGCCTGGGCGGACTGGAGGAGGAGCTACTGGGGCTGTAGGCGCAGGAGGAGGTGTGGTCACCTCCGATCCTTCAGTCGTCGTGGAAGCTCCAGTCGCACTGCTGCTTGTCGTTGAAGGAAGGCGAGGCGAGTGCTCGGCGACGGGTGTGTCACCTGCTGCCGTCGTGGTCTTGTCGCCAGCCGCCGGCGGTGCGGGGAATTGCGTCGAGGGATTGATAGTGGCCATGATGCAGATGAGGATGAACGAACGCTGTGGCGGAGAAGACGAGCGAGGCAGACGGATGGGCTTTGACTGTATCAGTCTGGGGATAGAGGCGCCTGTGGAGTACGGAGTTGCCTACAGTACGCTCGCTCACTTCAAGCTCTGTCGCGGTCTGGAGGAGGGAGTAGTGGAGACGAAGACGGTAAACCCGATTAGCCGTCACAGAGGAACGAGCCAAACGCGGGAGGCCGCTAACGGGTGGGTTGCTGTGGGTCGCGTGTGCTGTGCGTTCCGTTCCCGGGCCGTGTGGCTGAGGCTGGAGCTTCGCTCTTTTCAAAGGAAGCGTTTCTATCTCCGCCCCTTTGGAAGATCGGCCACTTCAGCTACAGTAAGTACCTCACAGTCAATACCGCCGTCTTCAGCCAGCCAGTAGTAACGCGCGCGCGAGCAAAGACCAAACGCTGCAGTTTTTCTGTTTTATTTCTATTTGCTGCGTCGCTGCGTGTTCGTTTTGCGAGGCAGCAGTCCGCGCAAGTGCCCGTCTCTTTCAGTGCAGCCTGCCTGCGACCCATCAGCGCCCACAGCCGAAAAGATACACTCACATACACACAGCCACATATATAAATAGCATGGAAACTGCATTAACGGACAGTAGCGACGACGCGTGTGGAAACAACACACAATTCGGAATACCGCACTGCGCTAGTCATAAGCAGCGCCAAAGACCACACTGGCTGCAGTAGGCTACACAGTAGCAAGCCCCATACATCGCACACCTATTGCACTTCTTCTCTGTAGCTGAGGTGCAGCGTAGCCACCGCAAACGCAGTCGCCCGCAGGCTCGTGGGTTTCCTGTGACACCATCTCACTTCGAAAGGACGCGGAGCGCCAAGATGGCTTCAACTTGGGCAGGGATGACTAATATTTTTTCTTTTCCACCAATCCAAATCCATTAAATCCTCGATTACATGTATCATTGGTCAATATTCATTCTAGTTCTCTCTGTCAAGGTTTAACCCGCTTTGTTGGAATGAGGTTTTATCGATCTGGAGAGCTATCCGATCCAGGGGGTCTTTGCAATCTTGTTGGAATTGCTTTGGCTCGAACGAAGACAAAGGAAGGAAGGATCATCACTAGTGCTCAGTGACCCGACTCCTCTAACGCGTGAATATGGGCCAGGGACAGAGCGGCCTGCCTCGCCAGTCGCGCGACGAGGCGCAGAAGAAGAAGGAGGATGCCAAGAAGAAGAAGAAGTTCGAGCCGCGTGGTGGCGCCATGACGCGCAAGCGCCGCAAGAAGAAGGGCCCTGCCGCCGCCGTCAAGATCCCGACCGTGTACCCCACGGCCAAGTGCAAGCTGCGTCTGCTCAAGATGGAGCGCATTAAAGATTTCCTGCTGATGGAGCAGGAGTTCATCCAGAACCAGGAGGTGCTCAAGCCCAAGCAGGAGAAGGACGAGGAAGAACGCTCCAAGGTCGATGACCTGCGTGGCACGCCCATGGGCGTGGGTACGCTGGAGGAGATGATCGATGACAACCATGCGATTGTGTCGTCCTCGGTCGGCCCAGAGTACTACGTGGGTGTCATGTCGTTCGTGAACCAGGACCAGCTCGAGCCAGGCTGCTCGGTGCTGCTGCACAACAAGGTCATGTCGGTCGTGGGCATTCTGTCGGACGACACGGATCCTATGGTGTCGGTTATGAAGGTGGACAAGGCGCCGCTCGAATCGTACGCCGACATCGGCGGACTGGAGTCCCAGATCCAGGAGATCAAGGAGGCCGTCGAGCTGCCGCTGACACATCCGGAACTGTACGAAGGCATCGGTATCAAGCCGCCAAAGGGTGTCATTCTGTACGGTGAGCCTGGTACGGGCAAGACGCTGCTGGCCAAGGCCGTGGCCAACCAGACCTCGGCGACGTTCCTGCGTGTCGTGGGCTCGGAGCTCATCCAGAAGTACTTGGGTGATGGTCCGAAGCTCGTGCGTGAGATGTTCCGCGTCGCGGATGACCACGCGCCTTCGATCGTGTTCATTGATGAAATCGATGCTGTCGGTAGCAAACGTTACGACTCGAACAGCGGCGGCACGCGAGAGATCCAGCGTACGATGTTGGAGCTGCTGAACCAGCTCGATGGTTTCGACGAGCGTGGCGACGTCAAGGTGATCATGGCGACCAACGCCATCGAGAGCCTCGACCCGGCGTTGATTCGTCCAGGTCGTATCGACCGAAAGGTATGTTCATCATTGTTTACTATGAGCTGCAAGCACCAAGAGCGGGGTACTGATGGTTTTTCTGTTGTTTGTTTAGATCGAGTTCCCACTGCCGGATGTGAAGACCAAGCGTCGCATTTTCGGCATCCACACAGGTCGCATGAGCCTGAGCGAGGACGTGGACCTCGAAGAGTTTGTCATGTCCAAGGACGAGCTGTCGGGTGCCGACATCAAGGCCGTGTGCACGGAAGCCGGTCTGCTGGCGCTGCGCGAACGCCGCATGCGTGTCACGCAGACGGACTTCCGCAAGGCCAAGGAGAAGGCCCTGTACCGCAAGAAGGCCAACATCCCAGAAGGCCTCTACCTCTAACTCAGCAGCCGCCGCCACAACGTGGCTCTGCTGAGAAAGATATGCATGGATTTGAAAACTCGAAACTCGTCATTCGTTACGCGTCACTACACCTTATAAACACTTCTGACTCCTTACATACTGACTCACTTGCTTTCGTCGGTCGGATCCGACGCTCGTACTCGCCGCCATGACGGCAGCGGCACTGGCGGCATCCACGACGTCAGCTTCTTCAGGCGACTTGTCCCTGTTGCTGCAGGTAGTGACTGTCTGTCTTGCTTGCTGTCACTCGCGGCAGTCTGTGTGATGCTGTTTGTTGACTTGGACGGCAGTAGTGATCTTCGGAAGACCATGGGTGATTTCTTCTTCTCTACCTTGTCTGTAGGTGTCGCGAGCTTGAGCAGCAGATCGAACGCCGTCACAAAGTACAGCAGCTCCTGCGCTTCTTCACGCAGGGCCTTGCGTCTCACCGCCGCCTCCTCTTTGCTCTCCGCAGCCTTTGGCGCATCAAATGCCCGCCTCCGCCAGCTCTGGATAGCTCGTCCCCAGCGACGCATGGCCTCCGCCGTCGGCGCTGCGAAGCAGTGGATGCGCTCATTGCCTCGCGCCGCACGCAGCACACCCGAGGCTTCGTCGAACTTTGCCTCCGTGACGCCCACAGTGAACTGGTTGGGACAGGCGCTGTCACTGTCCGCGCTCACAACGACGCGGATGTGGTGCCGCGTGAGCTGAATCGAATCCACGAGCAAGCCATTCGGCTTGGTGAAGCACCGCAGTGCGCCGTGCTCGAGCACGCAGAACCAGAGCTGCGCATGGCGCTCCTTCTTCGAGAACGCTAGCAGATAGCCTTCCATTTTGAGCTTCAGAATACCGAAGATAAACACTGGCTGACGTACACAGAGATCCGCAGCGAGTGGAGTAGAATATGCGGCCTGGATGCAGCGAAGTTTTTTGTGGAATCATGATGGAAGACGACCCATCCACAGAAGCAGACCACACGTCACTTGCGTCATTGACGAAGAGCTTCACCGGATACTCACGATGAGACAACATCTCGTATGGTGCGCTTGTGTTGCACACACGTCGCAGAAACGCTGCATATTACGCCAGCTGCGATTCCCGCAGTGTAGCCATCTGTCTCTGAGCAGCTCCAATTGGGTCTCACTTTGGGACGGGCGCGAAAAAAGATATTCGTTGCATTCTCATTCTCTCTCTCTTCTCGATGATCGCCGCTGGCTTGAGCAGCTACGGCTGCCGCTCCCTTTGTGCGCATGAATAAATATCGCGGAGGGCGGTCGAGCAGCTCAAGCCAGCGGACACTACAAGCTACAAGAAATTAGAACTTCACACAGCAAGCAAGCGGATGCACGTGGCTAGCGATACGCGCCCTACAACAGCAAACAAACCACGTCAAGTGGAAGCGTCAGTCCCCATGCATCAGTAGTCGCCCTCACTCTTCAGGCCACACCATACCTTTGGGCGGTCGTATTGCGCACGAGGCTGTGGAGGAGGCTGTGGAGGTCCGTGCGGATACGGTGGACGCTGGGACCGTGGCGGTGGTGGCTCACGGTACTGATCCGACGGACGCGGAGGCGCTGCACCGTGCGCTCCTGGCCCGTACACACCATACTGCTGCTGTTGAGGTGGTTGAGGTGGTTGAGGCGGAAGCGGAGGCGCCAACGGTCGAGCGTAACCCCAGTCCTGTGGGTGCGCAGCGCCTCTCGCGCCGTTCGGATCGTTCCCGTAGTACCCTTGGAATCCACCCGCCGGCGGACCATAATACTCCACAATGCGCTCGTTCTTCCTACCATAAACAGCCTCCTGTGGTGGTGATCCCTGCCATCCTCCATTCTGTCTACCGTCGTAGGCAGCGTAGCCGTCCCACCCGCGTGCAGCAACGTTGTGGGCGTATGCTTGACCTCCTTGGGCATAAGGCACCGCCACAGCGCGGCTGCCCACGGGTGGGGACCGACGCGCCTTCTTCGACGGCGACGACCGCGCAGACACAGACGTCACTTGACCTGCCTGTCCACCGACATGGTTGCTCCGACTGTAGAGATCCGCAATCTCGTGGTAGAGATTCGCGGACCGCTCATGGAGAACCTGCAGTAGGTGCTGCGCGGCGAGTTGCTTGGAGATCTTTTTCGACGATCCAATCCCCTGAAGGTCGCAACAAATAGCAAACAGCCACCATTAGCTCAAAAATCAATTGGGAGGTGGAAAGTGAAGAGCCTACCTTGGCTGCCGTGCTGCCAGCAGTCACGATCGTCTTGAACACCTTCTCGCCACCGACTTCGTGAGGCACGGTGTTGTAGTTGACGGAGATTCCACGGTGGCGATTCTGATATTCCTGAATGACTTGCGCGGGGGTCTTGATCGACAGATCGAGGCAAGCCTAAGAAGAAGGATAACAAGAGTTAGACATCCGTGTACCCTCCACGAGAGATAACCAAACGATCTTGCCTGAAGAACGCGAGGGTCGCTAATCGAGAGAGTCTTGAACTCTTCCAAAGTCTACGACAAAAAGAAACGTCAGGAAGCATCTAGCGCAACTCGTAGGCGTGGTAACATACCATGGAAGGTGTCGCTTTTGGAGTGATCTGCAGCACTGGTTCTTGCTTGATCTGAGGTGGTGAGGCATGGCGCGGAGGCGGAGGGTTCTGTTGCATTGCCTGATCTGCCCATTGACGCGCTGGGGATTTCTGAAACACCTGACGTGCTGGTGGGTCCGGATACTGCTGACTTGGTTGCTGAAAAGCCTGCGTCTGCTGGTGTGTAGGCTGCTGCGTAGGCTGCAGACGCGCAGGTTGCTGAGCCGCGGCCTGCTGATCCCGTGCAACACGAATCTGTTCATGTACAAGACGCATCGCCTCGTTGATCGTATCCTTGACCTGCTCCTCGATCAGTCGCTCCGGAGATCGGACATTCTGGACGTTGCGAGTCGCTTCTTGGTCAGTCGTGCCCCGAAGCGGCTCGGGTTCTCTTTGTCGGTTGACTGTGTGGACTTGCAGCTCTTGCTTGCTGCGCTCTGGTTGAGCTGGCTTCGGTTGCTTTGGCTCTGGTGCGTTCTGAGCCTCCTTCTGCTTGGCTTCTTGTTTTGCTTCAAGCCGCTTGTGCTGTCGCTCCTGCTGCTCATGGGTTTTCAGTTGAAGGTCCACGCGTCCCGACTTCTTCCACTCGGTCCAGAACTCCGGCACACTAGCCCACACGAATCACCACGCACACAAACACGGTTAAAATCACGAGACGCACCAAGAAGCCTATAAAATGTACGCACAATTCGTTGAGCACGGCTTCGGCAGCGGCGTCTTTCGCGAGGAACTTGGTGAGTCGCTTCTCCGTGCGATGCCGCTGACGTCCAATCCACACAAAGCATGCCAGTGGATGCTCAGGTTCTGTTCACAAGCAAGTGAGAACCTCCACCTTCAAATGAGAAAAACGAAAATCTCCGTACCGCCAGTCTTGGAGTAGTTGTACTGAGGGCATCGACCCCACGCCGCCACGGAGAAGTCCTGTTAGAAACCAATCAACGTCTCGTCAATGAACAAACACCGTTGCAACTACGCTTCGAAAGCTCGCACAACGTACCTTGAGAATCATGTGGACTGTCTTGTTCTCCGGGCTGGGGACGAGCCTTCCATTGACCTCGAGCAACGGCAGCGCGTCTCCTTGGCGGATCAACCTGATTAGTGGCGGCTCCAATTGCGCCGGGGCCACCTCGACAGCCTTGCGCTTGCGTGTGCCGTTTCGCTGCTCTGGATGATGGGTTAGCGCACGTTGCTCTTGCTGTAAAGGGGTACACAAACAAGCATGCGATCGTCAGTGTGTCTCAACATGAATCCATCCTCAAGCAAGCTGGACACTCACCGGCTTCGGTTCTTCCACTGGCTGACGCAAAGGTGGAGCAGCAACCTGAGCTGCCAACTGAGCAGGTGCTGAGCCGATGGCTCGTCGGCTGAAGAGATGGAGCGGCGGAACGTGGGTCGTCGTCATGGTGAGAAAGTCCCCGCCGATTGCGTCGAGCACATACGGCTTGCTCCACGTCACGATCTGAAGCTCTGCATTCACAAAGCACGGCAGCCCCGAGTCATGGGTAATACGCTGCCATCCAGGCGGCAAGCCAACGTCCGGTGGCGGTCCAGTAGTCGCTGGACCAGTGCTGTTGCCATTGGTGGCCTTTCCGGGCGGATCATCCGTGATGAAGCGCACGACTCGCTTGGGCTTCTGCTGGTCGCTGGGCTTCGCCTGTTGCTTTTCTTGATACTTTTCGCCTGCGTCTGCACCTCCATTGTGGCGTGCAGCGTCTCCATTCACGCTGAGATGCATTAGCGCGTCCACAGCGGCGTCGCCTGCCAATGGAGCCTGGTGGTCGGTGGCTTTCGGCCCACGAGGCTTGCCCGGATCGCGGACTTGCGGCGCTGCCGCCTTCATATCGCGTAACTCGGTTCTTCCGTAAGGCTGATCCATGCGCTTCGCTTGAACGCTGCTTGCTGGACGCCTGGTGGACGCGAGATACTCCGCAACTCCGTCTACTTCGCCTTTGTTGCTGCGTTTTTCACCTTAGCTCTGAAGCCTGTCTCGCAGAATCGCATCAAAACATTTTATTAGCCAATCAAAAACGTTCATGACATCATTTCAGCCAATCACACATCAGAACAGTGCGTGTTCGCTGAAATTCTGAGATGGAAAGGGATGGAAAATGACTCATGAGCAACATGGAGGACGGCGACTAGCTTGGTATGCGAGTGGTATTGTATGGGGGTAAGTCTAGTGTACGGGGGTGGTTACGATAATAAACTCAGGGTGAGAGTGACGTGGCGTGGCGTGGCTTGAGCCGCCTCATTTCTTCCATCTTGAACTCGTGTTGGACTTGGTGGACGACTGGCGCGAGTCTGACGACCGAGAGCGTGGCTGCCGCATGGCCAGCTCCTCTTTCTCCTTGCGGAGACGGTCGATCTCCTCCTCCAGCTTCTTGTTGCGGACCCACATCTTCTTGAGAAGCTTCGTTCGCTCCCCTTCGGATCCGTCGTCGCTGGGCACGTCGTCACTGTCCACGATCGATGGGTACTCGTCCAACTGCTCGGAGCTGGACCCGGAGCTGCGTTTGTTGGACTTCTTCGCGTCACCGTCGTCTCCTCTGAGCTGCTTCTTCGTGAGCTTCGACTGGAGCTCTCGCACTTTCTGGATCAGCTCGGCATTTTCCTTTTTCAGCGTCTCCACGTACTTGATCTTCTGCTGCGGGTTGTTGTTTCCCGCCAGTTTCACGTTCTCTTTCCACGCTTTCTCGGCCGATTGCACAGCGTTGTCTCGCTGGACTTTCAAGTCTTCAATCTCTACTCGGAACGTCTCGACGTACGCCTTGAGCGTCTTGATGGTCTGCCACAACTCGTGGATCTTGGCGTCACACCGCTCGTGGATGTCCTCTGGCTCGGCGCCCAAGCCGTCGATTCCTAGCTCGTCATCCAAGTCACCCGATCGGTTCCGGCGGCGGTTCGTCGAGTCGACACTGATATCTTGCTCGTTGGCGATCTGGGCCAGCGCGTCATGCAGCCGCATGTTCTCTTCCTCAAATTCCTCGATGTTCGACAGCAGATTCGTGTTCTCCGCGTCCAGCACGGCGATCTTGGTCGCCCACTCTTCGATCTGCGCGTGGTGTTCTGCCTCCGCGACCACGGCCGCGTGCTTCTGCTGCTCCAACTGACTCTTGAGCGCGTCGTTCTCAAGCTGCATCGCGTCCAGCTTCGCCTGCAGCTCCTTCTCCTTGGCCGATGGACTAGCTGGTAACTCCATGAAGTTCGTACGGTCGTGCGTCGCCGACAGGTTCCACGTGTTGTCACCGAACGGAATCTTGTCCTCTGGCATCACGATGACGTCCACACTTCCGCGCGTCTTCTTCACAGGCGAGATGCCAGCAAACGAAAGCCGCTGGTTCTCCGCCTGCGAGTGCTTGCCCTTGAGCAACTGTCTTTCCTGGCCCGACAGGCCCTGCATCATCTTGTGCAGGAAGTACACCTGCTCCTTCATGCCCTGGAGCTGCGCGCGTAGCCGCCGCACTTCCTCCGCGTCTGTTGTGAAGCTGCTCACCGTGCGGCGCAATAGCGGCCCCGCACTCGGTGGTGGTCCGATAGCCACACCGCCGCCGCCACGCAGCGGCGGCTCGCTCAGTACGCCAGGCGAGCGCGGCACCACCGCGCCGCCCTCCATCACCACGACCACCTCGGGCTCCTGGTTCTTGGGCGTCGCCGCCATTCGCTCGGGCTTGAGAGCCTCGCGCTTGGTCGCCTCTTTGACTCTCGGTCTCGTAGTCGCTACAGTCGCCGTCGCATTCACAGCGCTTCGCGGACTCGCGTGGCGCGTCGTCGCAGGCCGCGCCATGCTCGGGGGCTCGGGGGCTCTGCCTCTTCGCGTCGTGGACGACGGTGCGGTCGATGGGCGCGAGGCCGTCGCGTGTTGTTTCTCGCGCATTCCGGCAAGGAGCTCTTGGTTTTATGTTACTCACACAGAGGGCGTCCAATTTGTCCAAAAGTTTAGACCAATAAAGAGGGAGGGGGCACTATTGACAGTGAGTCGTGGTCAGAGTGAGTCGGTGGCAGCAGCGGGTTTTTGGATGATTCTAAACTTTTGAAAACAGAGACAGAAGGGGAAAGGGGAGTAGAACGTTACGAACACATTACAAAAGTTATGTCGGATAGAGAAGCGGCCTAGACGGGAGGGAGTACAGTAAACGACGGAATCTAACGAGGGACAGAAAACAACTGTGGGCGGTCGAAAGAGCAAAAAAGGCCAACCAATGGGAAGAGATCTACTGATATGCAGTTAATTAGACTTCCTGCCCACTGCGAAATGGCGCGATTTCGAGCTTCCCGCGCACTATAGGAAGCGGTGCCTCGCAGCAGTCCTTCCTTTCCACTCACTCCGCTGCCATTTCGAGTCTCACTCCGCAGCCGGGATGGCATCTCCTCCTCCGAAGCGCCGCCGCAGGCAGTTCACGATCGAGGAGAAGCTGGTCGCAATCAGCAAGATGGAGACTGGTGAGTCTCAGTCCTCGGTTGCCACTGCGTTGGATGTGGCCGCCTCTACGGTCCAGGGCTGGTGGGATCGCCGTGAGGATCTACGCAAGTTCGACGGCTCCAAGAAGCGCAAGACGATGGGTGGGCAAGGACGGCACGAGTTGTTTCCTTTTGCCGCTGGCTTACGCGAGCACATGACTGGTCTCCGCGACGAGGAAGAGGTGCGTTTATTGACCTACTAGTCTATCGCACTGTGCAAACACCAACTGCATTCATTCACAGAATCTAACCACGTATCACATGCTGCGCTACATGAAAGAGAAGCACCGAGAGTGGTTGCATGAGTACATGGCGAGCAAAAAGAACGAGGTCGCTGCGTACCATTCTCTGATGAGACTGTGTCAGCGATTTGGCCATCGGTAAGCTGGCATATTATAGTAGAGGACGGGGATTGAACTGAATGTACTATTATAGACACGGTTTTTCCAAACGAGTCACATGCTACACGAAAAAGCCAACAGCGGAGCTTCTCGAGACCCGCAAAAAGTTTGCGCTTGATTTTTGGGCAGAGTACGGTGCGTACGCACCAGCCGAGATCCTGAATATGGACGAGACGGCTGTCTACTATGACATGCCG